>OX456524.1:31332377-31409877 GCA_949748255.1 Eustalomyia histrio | reverse complement strand
ACCGATATGAAAATTTTAAAATTGCGATTTCATTAACGACATGTGTCTTTTTGTATAACCGGTTTTAGTGCGACATTTTACCGGTTTAAATATTATAAACTACCGTTATAATAACGCTTAACAACCGAAACACCGATTTATAACGGTATTTTGCAGATATAACTAAATTTAACATGTGCTACTATGAACTAAACATGTCACTACTGGAATCGCAGGTTTAAAATTTTCGTATCGTTATTGATCTGAGCTTGGTAGACAATGTAACGAATCCCACCTGACGGCCCTATCTTCTTGGGAAGATGGCTATCTTCTGGCCCGGCCGTGCTCAATCTGGGGCTGGTTCTTTTTCCCTTGAAGACAAGTAAAGGATTGTAAACATAAAAGTAAAAAAGTAAGATAGCTCTTAGGGAAGAAAATAAAGGAGAATAGAAAAGACGTGGAATGAGAAGAAGGGGGAAGAAAAGGGAAATTGTGATGCGTTGTATCGACTATCGTTGGAAACTAGTCGAAGTCAGAACCCACCCTCCAATGATGGCAATGGAATATTATTTAGCCATCCCAAAGAGTTGTTGGTTTAAACTCCTACCATAACAACTACCGTTATAATGAAAAGGTATTGCTTGCCAACCATGCTTTTTTCCATTTAAAAAAAATCCACGAGGTTGTATGTTTTGAACAGCTGTTAAACGCAAAATTTGACAGTAGTATATTAACAGGTTGTACTTGATGGGAGCAGTGTTGCATTTTATATAACTACGAGGGAAGTTCGAAAAGTCAGCAATCGTATTGATCCGCCCTCGTATGTTTAAAATGTTATATCATTTTGTATCAACATATTTATTTTTTGCAATATATAATTATAAGCATATGTATGAAGTTATATAAAAAATTTCTACATGCCCAAATATTCTGTTGATTCTAATGAATTTATAAAAAACACACTACGATTCAATTTGTAAGAATTTTGCAATTTATCCATAGATTTCATTAAAATACTCTGAGATTTATCATTGTAACAATTCAGACGATTCATATCATATTTAAGATGAAATGTTTCGTAGTATTTTTAAAATTTTTTTTTTTTGGTAGTGTAAATTATATACCATCTGCTATTATATATTTCTTGAGGTCAAATTCATTCCTTTAAATGTCTGCTATGCTTGTTGCTTTCCTATATTCCATGTTTATATATCTGCGAATGCCTGTCTACATTCTTTAGAAAAAAAAAAGAAATAGTTGGAAAATTGAAAAAAAAAAAAATGAAATAATAATAAAAACAGAAAAAATATGCAATTAGTTAAGTTCCATTAAATACGTGCGGGATTTCTAAACACTTTTCTGGTATTTATGACGCAAATGCTACCAGCACCACAACTGCTGCTGTATTATTTTCTACTAAATATATCATTAAGAAGACTCTTAGCTAGTGTGGTCAAATAAATTTCAAAAATAAATGCTAAATAAACCTTATTTCTAAATGCTCGAATGTATTTCATCATCATGAAGTGTATAAATTATAAAATATTTTCCTTGCTGAAAAATAATTTATAAATGAAATTCCTTAGAAAATTGTTTATTTATATTAAAGGAAATGCATTGTATTAATATGACAAATGCTATGAGTAATTTTAATAAATTAAATTGTAACTTTAAAGTAAATATATGGGAAAATAATTTTGCATATTTAGTTATATTTTATAAATTTTGAGTAAGATTACAATAACTGAACCAACGTGAGAGATATAGGGTATCATAATTTAATGCTACTAACTCTTGCCTGATTAAAACAGATAGATCGAATAATATATAAACAAAAATATTGGGTATCGGTTATAATTATGGTAAATTTCGATTATAAAGGGTGTCCCAAGAAGAACGCAATTTTTAAATTTTAAATAAAACACAGATATT
Organism: Eustalomyia histrio; assembly: GCA_949748255.1. Classification (NCBI taxonomy): domain Eukaryota; kingdom Metazoa; phylum Arthropoda; class Insecta; order Diptera; family Anthomyiidae; genus Eustalomyia; species Eustalomyia histrio. The sequence goes on along the minus strand of OX456524.1, from coordinate 31,407,966 downwards.
TAAAAAAAAAATCGTGAAACTTTTTTATATCGTAAAGTAGACAGAATGAGATTATGTATGGAACAATATATCGTGCAGATGGCCGCCGCGGCTTTGCTGGCATGCACGCGATCTTTTAATGAAATTTTCAATGACCGTTTTGCATGAATGCTGCGGTATTTCATTAATGCAGCGTCCAATTTCTTCTTTTAAGGCTTGAGTCGTCGTCGGCTTATTCCCGTAAACCATCGACTTCAAAAAACCCCAAAGAAAAAAATCTATTGGTGTTAAATCGCACGATCTAGGCGGCCAATTCTGATCTCGAAAACTCGAAATAACACGACCGGGTAATGACTGATGCAGCAATTGAATTGTTTCTCTGGCTGTATGACATGTGGCGCCGTCTTGTTGGAACCACATGCCCTCCACATTCATTTCTTCAATTCTAGGCAAGAAAAAACTGGTTATCATTTCACGATACCGAACACCATTGACTGTTTGCGCTTGACCTGCCTCATTTTTATAAAAAAAGGTCCAATGATTCCTCCAGCCCAAAAACCACACCACACAGTGACACGTTGAGGAAGCATTTGCTTCTCGTGAATCACTCGAGGATTTTCCCCACCCCAAATGCGACAATTCTGCCTATTGACGAAGCCATCAAGATGAAAATGGGCCTCGTCACTGAAGATGATTTTATCGGCAAAATCAGCATTTTCATGTTGTCTCTCCAATACCCAATTAACGAACTCCCTTCGCTGTCCATGGTCAGCTGGCTTCAGTTCCTGAGTCAATTGAACTTTGTATGCATGAAGATGCAAATCTTTCGTCAAAATTCGCTGCAAAGTGGATTTGGAGACACCAATTTGCTGAGCTCGGTGTCGAATTGAGGTGGATGGAGTTTGAGCGATCGACCTGGTCGATGGCGCGTTGTTGTCTTTACATCACTAACAGACCCAGTTTCGGCAAATTTATCCATTAATCTCTTTACAGTTGACTCTTTTGGAGCATTATTGTGACCCCAAATTGATCGCAATTTGCGAACTGTAGCCGCAAAACTTTCACCATTTTGGTAAAACAATTTCACAATGAGAATGCGTTGTTCATTCGTGTAGCGCTCCATTTTTACTAACCTCGTACCTTCTACTAGCAAACAATAACAATTGTTCAAATGTCAAACAATGAGACTTCGAATGTTGCCAGATTTAAAAATTGCGTTCTTCTTGGGACACCCTTTAGTACAGAAAACTTTTAATTTTTTTTTTAAGTCACAATCATTATTTCTGGCGACCAGGATTTAAATTCTACCTACAAAAGATTACTTAAAATATAGTAGTTATTTTTTAAAGCTGCATTTGCAAATGACAGGTTTTAAGTGGTAAAATGTTATTGTCCCCAAAAACTGTACGATTAAAAATGTCCTTTAAACTAAAACCACCTCAACTGATGAAAAGGATTTTTGTGGTTGGTTTTTTTTTTTGTGAACTTTACATATACAAAAAGCTTTCATCTAAATACAATCTACTATGTATGTTTATGTTATTTGTTTGTAAACGTACGTTGAACTTTAAACAAAATATCACAATGTAAAACGGTTTAAGCTTTTTATATCATTTACATCAGTGTATTTGGTTTGCCATACCATTTGTAACAAATATTCACTAAAATGTGCCACTTCTTTATGTCACAAAAATGTTATCATATTTTTTAAATAAGAGAATTTTCATAGGAATAATCCAGTTATTTACACTCAGAAAAATAGATGAACTAAAATTTAGTTTACACCTTACTAAAAAAAATCTATGAGTTTTTTCTTAAAATTAATAAAAAGTACTGTAAAATAATGCAAATTTAATTGCTTTTAGTTTACAAAAAATTATCATTACCGAATTGTGGATTGTATTGATAATAGAAACCTTTAACGATTGGTATTTGTAAACGAATTTTTCCTAAAAAATATTCAAATTCAAAATTAGCCATCAAACTTTATTAGTGTTTGTGGTGTGGTGGGTAGAGAGGTAGCTGAGTACTCAGAAGTTCCGAGTTTAAATCCCGGAAAAGGCAAACATTTAAAAAATATTTTTTTTGGATAAAAAAAACATTCAAATGTTTAAATGGCAAATATATCAAAGAAAATTAAAGAAAGTGAACTATGAATCTGATTGCCCAGGTTCGATACCGGAAAAATTTAAAAATATTTTTTTTTAAATAAAATTTTGTGGAAAGTTATAATATTTCTGTGAAATATAAATATTAAATTGTACAACTGTATATTGGCTTTCACAACTAAAAATAAAATTTAATATGAAAACTGCTGTCGTAACCGCCAGAATTCGATTGGCAACAAATTCGGTGGACACAACTGATACTTGTTTTCTGGCTTTATTCTCTAAAATCTTATTAATATTATTAATTTACCAAAATAACAGATCAACAATATAAAAAAACTTCTTTACCTTAAACACAAGGATACTTGGCAAAATATAATTCAATAATATTGTCTAATCATTAACTATCAACATAGATTATGTTGTAGATTTAGTATTGATTAGGACCAACACTTGAAATTAATGGCTTTGATAAGCTTTATTATTGGATATCTAAGGAAGTCAAGTTCATAACAAAAAATAGAGGATAAATATAATAACCCAACAATAGCGTGGATACTGAGGAGGGTTGAGTTGCGGCAACCGAAAATACTAAGTATTCTATCCTGCTGGCTCTGTGGAATTTTTTCAATTTGTATTCTCTATAATTTACTAATAAAAATTTTAAGTTTCTTTGCAATAACAATTTATTAAAAAATATGATTATATGATCTAAAATCTTATTAATACCACATTCATTTACCAAATTAAGAGATTAACAATATATACACTCAAAAAAAAAAAAAAAAACACATGAACTACAATGTAATCAGAAATTGCCTTCAAAATAGTTTATAAATTGTCCTCAATTTAAGTAAAATTTTATTAAAACTTAGAAAAATTTTCTTAAAAAGAATAAAAATTCCTAAGTTTGAGGAAAAACGAAATAGTTTATATACTCAGAAATAGTTAATATTTTTCCTAAGTAATATTTCTTGATTTAAAAAAAAAAAAAAAAACAAATCAATAAAAAACAAATCAATTAATTTTAATTTAAGAAAAAACATTTTAGTTTTAAGAAATACTCATACTCAAATGTAATAAAACTTCTGAAAAATCCAAGAATTTCTTTATATTCCAAAAATTTTAAAACAATTCATTCCCAAAATTAATATTTGGTAGATATTATTTCGAGTGTACCTTTTAGACTTTTTGAATAACTACGTCTGCTTTTGTTTAATATGATAAAAATAAGGTCAAGCTTTAATTAAAACACTAATTAATTAAGTTAAAAAACTAAATAAATTTGCACCATTTGTACACTCAAAAAAAAATGAACTACAATTTAGAAAAATTAACTTATTTAGAGTAAACATTTAAATAAAAACGGCCCCAAAGACACTTTTTACCAATATTTAATAAAATTTCCTTCAAATTAAGAAACAAATTTAACTTAAATTTTGGTCAAAATTTCTAAATTATAGAAAAATTATACTACTACTTTATTAGAAAACAGTAAAATTTCCTCCTAATTAGTTCATACATCATCTAAAATTTTACTGTTAGTTAGGAAATGTTTCCTTGGTTTTAAGAAAAATTTTATTTTATTTAAGTTCATTAGATAATTTTTCTCTCTAAAAATAAGAACATTTTTTTTAACAAAAAGTTAAATAGCACTTCTTTTAAGTGAAAATTATCCTTATCCTGCTTCTATGGTCAAGGTAATATATTTTAAAGTACTTTACACTCATTGAGTAGGTATTTTCCCACTTTCGGAGGACTTCCGATTTGTGAGAACACTGCCCTTCACAAGCTTTTTGCTACACAATTTTGTCTTAAAACTAAATTGAATTATACTAAATTCATGTATTTCAAATATAAATTAAATTTAATTAGCAAAACGGTAAACAAATTAAAAAAATGTACTGCAGGATATCCTGAAACCTAATAAATTGTGACAAAGTCAGATCCTTTTCGTTGTTAATTAACGGTTCTGCTTGTGAGGGACGCCCTACGTGACACACTGCATCTACTGGAAGTTTTATTGTTTTCTAATAAAAATTTACTTCTCAGTAGTAAAATTTTTCTATAATTTAGAAATTTTGACCAAATTTTAAGTAAAATCTGTTTCTTAATTTCAAGGAAAATTTGATTAAATATTGGTAAGAAGTGTCTTTAGCGCCGTTTTCATTTCAATTTTTACTCTAAATAAGTTAATTTTTCTAAATTCTAGTTAATTTTTTTTTTGAGTGTAGGAACTAACAAGCTTCAAACAAGTTCGCTAACTCTCCATTAAATGGTGCACAATAACTGTTCTGGGATGTATCATCTCTCGGAACTACAGTGTTGTCATATTTGATGCTTTCTATCTTTCTCTTAAACAAGGAATCGGACTGGTTTTGTTTGGACCCCAGTAACAGTATATCTAAATCTTTTAGGTATCACAATGGGAGCACGTTTTGTAGCATCCATGTGAGATGACCATATAGCGGTTGTATTTTCTAACCTAACCTATAAAAGATGTTGTTATATCTCATCCTCTTTAAATTGTAATCATTTTGTATTTTTTTTACATTAAAATTATTGTTTCTGCAGCATTTTTATTGCATCATTTTATTTAATAATTAAATGAATAATCATTGTTTTTGTCTCAATAATATTGTAGAGGGTACTAAAAAAATTCGACAAAGCCGTATATAGCTCAAATTTATTTTATTTTTAATCCATGCAATCATTCCCTAATACAGATTTGCATACTGATAATTTTGTACAGTATGGTGTCCCGTTGTTAAATAAATTAAAATAATAGCTCTAAAACAATGAAATGAATACAGGAAAAATTTTATGAAATTTAAATTTTTACACTGTTATGATTTTGAAGTGATACAAGTCCATTTTTGTTTAAACTGCAAAATTAAAAGTTTTCATATTTTTTTTTTTTTGTACAAAGAAAAATATGTACATATTTATTCGGAGTTCAAAGATTTAATTTGTTTGGGAAACTCTTATAAAAATTACCTTTAAATTAATACACATAAAAAAGAAGTACAAGGTGGCGCAAAAGTAATCCTCCTATCAGAAAATGCTATAAATTTTGCGATTGGCCCCTAATGTCAGTTCTGTTTTGACATTTGTGTAGTAAACACATGCGAAATACACGTTAATAAACAATGTTACGCTACACTGCTCCAGAATGCGGAATATTGGGATTGGAAAACATGTGGTTTCAACAGGACGGTGCAACGCCACACACTGCACGTGCCACAACCGATATGCTGAAGGATGAATTTCCCGGGCGCCTAATCTCCCGTTTTGGCGATTTGCACTGGCCAGCAAGATCGCCTGATTTCACCGCTCCAGACTTCTTTTTGTGGGGCTTTTTGAAGTCGCGGGTTTATGTCAACAAGCCTCAGACTCTTGCAGCTCTTAAAGAGAATATCCGTCAAGAATGTGAGGACCTATCGTCGGAAGTTTTGGCCAAAGTGATGGAAAATGCCATAAAAAGGGCTAAAATGACAATCAACTGTGGCGGCGGCCATTTACATGACATCATATTCTCGACTTGATGTAAAAAAAAATTAAAAGACCAAATAAAAATAATCCACAAGAAGAATCAAAGTTTTTCATTTTTTTTTTTAAATTACAGCCAAAAAACATCGGAAGGTTAGTTTTGCGCCACTCTGTACAAGTATTAAATTCGGATTAACCTTATTTTTAAAGGCGAAAAAAATTTTTGTGGTAAAAAAAATGTTTGAGGTGAAAAAAATTCGAGGTGAATATAAAAAATTATTCATATCTAGGTAATGTTTCCAATTATTGGGTTATTCGGGTCGATTAATCGGAAAAATTGGCTATTAATCGATTAATATTTTAATGCAAAATAAATGTATTTCTTTCATCAATATGAACACAAAGAGCCGCTTTTTGCTGAAATATCAAGTTAAGTCTATTGCATTGTTTTCTAAAGTATTTGTTTAGGACAATTCAAACCATCCTGAGATTTTTTTAAGAAAACATAATTTATAATCTTGGGTTTTTTCCAGAGGAATCTGACGACTTTTTAAAAAGAGAATGTCAGATGTGTTCAGTGGAAGAAACCCCTTAAAAACGCAGTGTAGTAACATTTTGTCGGTAAAGTTGGATTTTACTTTCTCTATACGACACTGTCCAGAATAAAAAAAAAATGCCTAAATACACAAGAGCTGTCTCCAAAAAAAAAAATTCTTAAAAATATGGTATGAATAATTTCTGCGAACTGCCACTGTTCCCTGACTCTTTCAATACATGGTTTAAACTTTAGCGTTAAAGTGGTTATATATTAGAAAAAGATATAAAAATCAAGCATATTCCTGACAAATCCTCACCGATTTTTGTTTGTTTGTGCAATTAAGAATTCATACAAACGAATTCTTATATATTTTGGACTAAACAACTTAATGTTACTGAAGTTCCAACTTCATGTTATTTTTTAGTTTTTATAAATTTTTTCATATAATTTTAAATTCAACAGTTTTTTTTTAGAAAATACAGTTTCCGAATTTAAAGCAATTTTATATTATTATTTGAAAATATAAGTAACGTCATATTGTTTGTTAGGAATACACCTAGTCACGTGTTTCATTGCCAAGGAGAAAAATATATATTTTTGAATGGGTTTTTTGTAAAAGCTCTGCTTAAAGGCTCTAGCTTTTCTAAAACTTCGCGTTTTGATGAGATCTTTTGTCAGCTCGAAATACATGTATTCGGAGGTTGAAAGCCCTATTTAAACTTTTTGATATGAAAATAAAATTTTATATTATTTTAAAGGAATTTGAAACAAAAATAAAAATTGTCTATCATATTTCCTCTATTTCAATTTTTTGGACATGAAAATATAATTCTATAGTATTTAAAATTTGTTCGTTAAAGGAATTGAAACAAAAATAAATTTTTTTGACTATATTTCCTCAAGCCTATATAACATTTGCTTTGATTTAGACGATGTGAAAATCATTTGACTGTATTTCAGTTGATGTTTTTTTCTAACATTTTCTTGCAAAAGTTAAGAAAATTAGGAAGTTTTAAGAAAAATAACAGAAAAAATCATATTAAAAAATAAACCGGTTAATCGACCTTTTTTAATCTATTATTCAGGTCGAATAATTATTTAAGTTTTAAAATATTTTTTTCGACATTAACCGATTAATCGAGGAATCGGTTAATTGATTAACCGAATTGGAAATCGATTAATCGAGGAATCGGTTAATTGATTAACCGAATTGGAAACACTATCTCTCTAGCTGTCTGATAAAATATATAATAAAATGTTTTATTCTCCAGAAGCTAATAAAAAAATTTACTAACGAGGGCAGACAGTTTTTTTTTGCAAAAAAAGATTTTTTTCCAACATAATTTCCTTTTAGCTCAATACACTTAGTGCAAAGTTTCTCCAATTTTTGTATCCCTTCCAATGGGCGTGTTTTTTTTAAAGCCTCGTTAAATCGGTCCAATTATTGTTTTTCCCTTTTGAAGGTAATCGATGTGGATTATACCGCGTGCATCCCAAAAAACTGTTGCCATCACCATATTGCCCTTGGCCTTCTTCGGAGCCGGTTTAACCGGAAAAACCCATTGTTTAGACTCCTTCAAAGTTACAAAACGCCGCAAAAACTCATTCGAATTGCGGTTAAACACCTTCAAAAAATCCTTTGAAGTTCTCACACGATTACATTTATGGTCAATTGAGTTCAAACGCGGCACCCATCTTGCAGACAGCTTTCTTAAATCCAACTGATCATTTAAAATCCAAACCACACTGCTATATGAAATGTCTATGGCATCAACAATCTCATGCACTTTTACTCTTCGATCGGCCAACACCATATCATTGATTTTTTCGACATTTCCGGGTGTATAGACCTCAATAGACGTTCAGAACGTTCGTTGTGGTCGCACAAGTACAAATGACGGTACTTGTGCGACCACAACGAAAGTCACTTTTTATACCCTCCACCATATATGGTGAGGGTATATATCAGTTTGTCATTCCGTTTGTAATATGTCGAAATATAGGTTTAAGACCCCATAAAGTATATATATTCGTGATCCTTATGCAATTTTAAGTCGATTTAGCGATGTCCGTCTGTCTGTCTGTCTGTTGAAATCACGATCACGACGCGAAGACGCAAGCGGGGGTGCCTATTTTTACCCAGATTATTGAACATCCTCCCGAGCAGTTTGGTATTTAAAATGAGCAAAATCGGTCAAGCGGTTCAAAAGTTATGAGTGAAAATGTGAAGGTACCTCTAAATTTTCCATACAAATTTGTACAATTTTTCTGTATCTATTTTTTTTTCTGTTAAGTAAGTAAAAATGTTATTAAGTCTTCTTATTGTTCGATTACATTTATTGTCTTACATACTATGATAACTAAGTTAACGTAAAAATGAACAATGTTAAAGTCGCTAACAGAGCAGACCTCTGTAAATAACATTGCTAAAGCTAAATAAATAACATTACTAAAACTAAATAACAAAAGTTCGTTACATAAATTGACAAAACATATTCATATTACAGTTCATGCAAAATTTAGTATATACGTATATCATCTTCAGCCCCTACGGTGGAGGGTAGTCAAAGATTCGGCACAGCCGAATTTAGCCCTTTTTTACTTGTTTACCATTGAAATCGATGGTGCAGAGTCCCCATAGTATTTATAAACCTTTTCCTTGGTTTGATTGGATTGATATTCGAAGTCTTTGGTGTACGCGAACAAGCCCCGCACCTTGGATTAGTTAAAACCAAATGAGTTTTTATTTCAAACAAAATTTATAGCGAAAGAAAATCAAATGATGGTTTTTGCCCCACCCTGTACCCTCATATTTTTACTCATAACTTTTTTTTTTACCGCTGAACCGATTTTATTCATTTGCAGTAGCAAATTACTTGGAAGAACAACAAACAATCTGGCTGAACACAAGCAACCCATTTCAACGGACCGGCGATTGTAGCTAGATCGGCATAGAATAACTTAAAAAAAATACGACGCTTCAAAGACACATTTAAATATCTTAATACCCTAACCGAGCACTAGCACCAAAGGCTTTTGGCACGTTGTAGCGAAAACAGACTAGAGCCTCTGGTGGGAATCGAACCCACGACCCCCGCACTGATAAGCTAGCACGCTACCAGCTAGCCTACTGGGGCGCTATACTTTTGGGCTGTTTTACCTATATTTCGATGTGTTACGAATGACTAAACTAATATATACCCTCTTATATTAATATGTGGAGGGTATATATACAGACTTCAACAAAATTCACCCAATGCTTACACGACGATTTGGATAACTCCTTCAAAAGTTTACCTTTGCTTATTCACCATGTTCGAAGTAAAAAAATGGTGCCAAAAGTTGGTTCTTTTTTATTTTATAATCTGTTTTTTTTTTTAATTTCTTCCTAAATTTTTTTCCCATATTCTGAAAATTTTAAAATAAAGTAAAGCCTCTAAATGGATGAAAAATATTAGATTTTTAGTATAAATAAAATTACAATTGGCTTAAGTGACTTAAGCTTTGTTTTGGTACGAAACGAAATTTTAGAAACACAAATTTTTAATTTTAAAAACTGTTCAATTTTAATTGAATTTCAATTATATGATATTGCATACTATAGTCTGAAAATTACTTGCAAACAAATTCATGAGCCTAATTCGATAAAAATTACTATTTATTGGGACACCCTATTGTACAGTTTGCAGTAGTTTAATTTTTTTTGTTGTAAATTTAAATTCCTCTATATAGAATATACATTTATCCTTACATATGAACTTTAGTTAGTTTTAATATTATATTTAGGTCAACTAAATTCTGTTTGATGTTGTAGTAGGGATAAAATATGACCACAGACTATACCTGCATATATAGGAGGCATTTTATTTGATCTTTAGAATTGATCAAACAGTTTTTAAAATATTTATTTTTGAGTTCTTAATACTTCAAAATTTTAAGATCCTCTTGAAACAAAAACTGATATTTTTTTTGAAAAAAAGTGTTAAATAAAACATGGAAAAACTCATTATTTTTACAGCTTAAATGAAATGACTCATACTGATTAATTAGTTATGTGCTCTTCAGATTGAAATAAATGCACCATACTGAATAACGATAACTACATAAAGTTATTAGAAAAGTTAACTTAGCATGGTTTGAGATTTGCTTATTACTTAAGTAAGCCAAAGCGTTTCTTAAGAAATCTTGTCTTAAATAATGTTAGCCGGTCGCAATCCCGGTAAATATCGCGAGGGATTCAGGTAAAGTAGTGGTCCGATCTTCAGTATTTCCTATTTTTCTAAATGAGACAGATGTGAAGAGTATCTATACTTCCGATTCCCCCTTTCTAACCAAACCTAATCGAGTTTAAAACATGTCAGTTAAACCATAGACTAAAAATAGTTTGAAATGCATTAAATGAAAAATCACTTAAAATCCGATGTACTAACTTTTTATTTAAATTAAAAGAACTTTTCATTTATTTTAAAAAGTTAGTAAACTAACATACAATGTCAGTTAATTATAAATGATTTTTAATTTATTTTAGCTATTAACACACTAACCACAGTTCCGTAAAAACAAATGATATTTTCTTCATTTATTTTCCAGCTAATTTACAAGAAAACAGTCAACAAATTAACTACAAAATCGGTAATAAATAAATGATATTTCGTTTATTTCTTTTTTTTTTTAAATATCATAAAAATTAACTATATATTTTTCTGCAAATAAATGACTTGTTATTTATTTTGTTTATTTTAACTAACAAACAATGAATTATAATACAAACTAAACCATTTTTGACAAACCATTTTAAATGCAAAATTTAACTGTAATATAAAATCCAAATAAATGTAAAAAAGTGTTGGAATATATATTTCTTTATATTTTATAAGTAAACTACTAAGTAAACTTAATAAGTTACTTTCACCAAGAAAAGTCTGTAATGGCAACTGAAAATTTTGATGTAATTAAGGAAAATTTTGCTAATTTGAGCCGAGCGGTATTTTTTTTTTACTAATCTCAGTAAAACATGTTTGCTTACGTCTAGTACAATGCAATTTGTATAAAAAATTAACTGCAGCAACTAAATTTTAATAAGCTTTTAGTAAAGTGGTATTTAAAATCTGTTTGCTGATTTTAGCAAAAAAAAAATACTAAATATTATTATTATTAGTACAAAATTTAAATTTTATTTTTTTTATCAAGCATCACAATTTTTAAATTTTTTTCTCAAAAAATATTTTAGACAAAAAATATATAATTAAAAAATATATAATTTTAGCCAAATTTAAAAAAAAGAATTAAATGCTTAAAAATTGTAAAAACACTAACGAAATTATCATTTTGTTTTAATTTGCTACTTTCTGTTTTGAAAAAAATATTTTTATTAAATTTTTTTTACTTTTAAGATCAAATTTAAATTGTTTTTAGGGCTGAGTCGGTATCTTCACTTCCAATCGCTTTATTTAATATACGTAACATTTTAAGGCAATTTATTTTTGTGTAAGATTTAACAATTATAAATAAAAGTTCAATATCCACTTTTTTGAAATTGGTAAATATTTTTTGCTAATTTTAGCAAATCCGTTTTCAAAAATTTGTTAAATGATTTCTGAAATTAGCAACAAACATTTGTAAATATTCTGTAAAAATTCTGTAATTTGTAAAATATAACTTGCAAAAAGATTTGCTAAATAATAATTTTTTTGTATACTAAAAATAAGTACAAAAATAGTAAAATGGGATTGAAAACCGTTTACAAATTTTTCTATTAACTTTTTTTTCTGAGTGTACTTTAAAAAAATTTGGGTGTATATTAATCTGTTTGATTAACAGTTAAAACATCTTTTAATCTGTTTAACAGTTAAGCCTATTCGTTAATCCTAATCGCAACTAATCGTGAACAACTCTGTACTTTGTTATATCGACGGTTGGCAACACTGAAAAATACACACACAAAGTCAGGTATTTAGCGTTTTTAACCAATAAACTGATTCGATGGTGGCAATTGTTTTAACACCCTCAAATAATTAATTTCACCCCATAAATTAGCTGTAGTAATCAAATTTAAACAATTTATGTTTAATAAAGCTTTACTTGTTTAATATAAACGACATTCAACAAATTTTTAAATATTTTGTGAGTAATTTATAAAACTTTGGCGGTACGAGCAAAAATTTAAGGTAATTTTAGTAAGTAAGGTCTTGAAAAATTATATTTACCAACTTTTTATTTTTATTATTTAGGAAGAAATATCTTCTACTTTGGCTCCTGCAAACAAAAGTTACAATTTTGTTGGAAAAAAAAAACGGATGATTAAAAAACACAAAAATAATTAAGAACTTCACCAAGGTGCAACATTTTAGCGACAATTTAAAAATTTGAATTAAAAATGCTATCTCGTACTTCTAACATTTATATATTATCCTGTCAACAAAAGTTATCAGAATTTACTGACTTTTTAAAGGAAAAGACAACTAATTAAAATGTCCCTTTTAGGGATATGAAACAATTATAGAATTTGATGAATTTCAACAGATAAAATGTGTGTAAATTTGAATTTTGTTTTAAAGACAAAAGGTATGAGAATCCAAGGGATTTTTTATAGCCCTAAATCCTCAAAATTATTATAGGATAAAGTTCTCACTATCCAAAAGATATTCCACGGAAAAGAATTTCTTAAAATTTTTTCGGTTTTTCGGTACGAAAAAGTCCTTCAAATTTGAGAGTTTTTGAGAGGAAAAAGCTCCTAAAATCTGAGGGGTTTTCAATAGAAAATAATTTCTTAGAAGATTTGATGGGAAAAAGTCCTTAGAATCTAAGGGTTTTTCTATAGAAACGTGTCTTAAGAATGTTAGGAGTTTTCAATAGAAACAAATCGTCAAAATCTCAGCAATTTTCTACAGGAAAATTTTTCGAAAAACCCTTAAATTATTATTCATTTTTTGAGTTTAAGGCATGTTTTCTACAGAAGAAATCTCAGATTCTGATGATTTTTTGCTAAAAATAAATTTCCAGATACGGAAAATAGAAAAACTTTCAGACTCTTTTTATGGAACAAATTTTATGTTATGAGTACTCTTTCATGACGAATATTTTATAATTATTTTAGTATTTTTATTATACAGGGTGGTCCAAATACAGGTATCTTTCTATATCATATGTTATTTTGACACTGATAGATTTTTTCTGTTTCCAAATATTGACTATCAGTCAGTATCATACCTCCGCGTACCAAAATTAGTCGCTTTAAGCTTGAGCAACGTTTAGAAATATTGCAAACTTATTTACAAAATAAGTAATGTGTTGCCGAGACTCACTTGTTAGTGGGCAACACTCATGGTCCCCGTCGTAGTACGGTACGTACCAATGAGTATGTGGCTGCTGTAGGCAAAGGTGTGCAGCTTAATACAAGAACATGGCATTTCACCCACCCGCATAATGAGAATTTTTCATATTAATCTCAGATTATTCAGTTCCAAGGCCCAATTGACTCAGCAATTGAAGTCAAATGACCATCCACTTCGTTACGGCTTCTTAGTTTAGGCCTTAAAGAAGCTACAATTGGACATCGAATTTGAATCATCTTTTCTGACAAGGCGCATTTTCATCTCATTCCGCATTTAAGGATCGGATAATTACGAACTTTTTGTGGTTAATCCTGTTATTAGACGTCTGTCAATTGGCCGACTAGAATCTGCGATTTCACCCCTTTAGACTTTTTCTGGTGGAGTGTCGTCAAAGACCAATGCTATGCGAATAATCCAAACACTTAAGGCTAATATCATCCCAGCCCTTCGTGAGATAAAACCAGAAACCGTCAAGAAAAAGAAAATGGAATTACAGGATGAACTACACTCAAAAAGAAAATGAACAAGAATTTAGAAAAATTAACTTATTTAGAGGAAAAATTTAAATAAAAACGGCGCCAAAGATACTTTTTACCAATATTTAATAAAATTTTCCTTGAAATTAAGAAACAAATTTTACTTAAAATTTGGTCAAAATTTCTAAATTATAGAAAAATTTTATTACTGAGAACTAAATTTTTATTAGAAAACAGTAAAATTTCCTCCTAATAAGTTTATACATCATCTAAAATTGTACTGTTTTGGTTGTAAGAAAAATTTTATTTTATTTAATTTTATAAGATAATTTTTGTTACTTAAAACTAGGACTTAACTCCCTAAAAATAAGAAAATATTTTCTGACAACATGTTTAATATCACGTGCTTTTATGGTTAAGGTACTTTACACTCATTGCGTAAGTATTTTCCCACTTTCAGAGGACTTCCGCTTTGTGAAAATACTGCCTTTAACAAGCTTTTTGGTATCCATTTTTATCTTTCAATTAAATTAATTTAGTATGTGTTTAAAATATAAATTAAATTTCATTAGCAAAAAGGTAGACAAATTAAAAACTGTACTGCAGGATATTCTGAAACGTAAATAATTGTTACAAAGTCAGATCCTTTTTGTATTTAATTAACGGTTCTGCCTGAGACAACTACAATAAGGTATGCCCTTAGTGACATACGACATATACGGCTAAGGAATACTGGGGGTCCTTTGTCTTCTTAAATTAACAAATTTAAGAAAATTCAAAATATCTTAGTTATATTTCTTGTTATTATTGGAAAATGTTAAAATGTCATAAGTTTATTTTATGGGATTTTTAGCTTAAACTTTATTTGCATACACAAATTAAAATATTTTGATTATTATGTGGATAAAAAAAATATTTCGATAAATATAAAGTTTAATAAGCGCTACGTCAATTATAGGAAAGCCATTATGCCGTAATATATAAAATGTGCCTGCGATATTTTGTATTGTAGTCAAGAAATTTATTACATAAAAGCGCAAATTCAAATTTTTTACCCTCTGCTAACAAAATTTTAAAATATATTTTAAGCTACTGTTAATTTGTTTCCTTTAATAATATTTTTTCTTTGAAATTAGGAAAAACTAACTAGTTTGTTTTTAATTTATTGTGTTTTTTGGAATTGAATATTGAAAATTATTTTAAAGCTTTCCAACAAAAGAATTCTATACCAAATTTTATTATTTTTTAAAAATTAGAAAACTTTTACTTGAAAAAAAGAATATTTTATTCAAATTTTTAAAATTTATCTGAACAAAGGCAGGAAATTTTTTCTTAGAAATAGTTCATCAGTTTCTAAAATCAAGTAAATTTTTATCATTACATAGGAAAAAATTAATTACTTTTTGTTTTTAATTGTCTGAACTAATTTTTAGAAAACAATTCTTCAAATTTAGAAAGTGGTATACTTAAAAACTAAATTTGGA
The DNA here is from genome assembly GCA_949748255.1 of Eustalomyia histrio. Taxonomy (NCBI): domain Eukaryota; kingdom Metazoa; phylum Arthropoda; class Insecta; order Diptera; family Anthomyiidae; genus Eustalomyia; species Eustalomyia histrio. The sequence goes on along the minus strand of OX456524.1, from coordinate 31,392,558 downwards.
AATGGCTTTCTAAAATTTAGTTCATTTTACTACTCGCGAACAAAAAATGAACACACATTAAGTTCAAGTACTTTCTCGTTTTAAGTTAGACACATTTTTTGAACTACAGAGGAGTAAATTATGTCCTAAGTTTTTTTTAACTAAACTTAATTTTATTACATTTGAGTATATAAATTTCTTAAATCAATGATGTTTTTTCTTAAAATTAATAAATTTTTATTTAATTGACTCGATGCGCCCCGGTAGGCTAGTTGGTAGCGTGCTAGCTTATCAGTGCGGGGGTCGTGGGTTCAATTCCCACCAGAGGCTCTGGTCTGTTTTCGCTACAACGAGCCGAAGGCCTTTGTAATTATATGATTAATAAATAAAATAAAATAAAAATATTTAATTGACTTGTTTTTTTCCTAAAATCAAGAAATATTTCTTAGGAAAAAATGAACTATTTGTGAATATATAAACTATTTCGTTTTTCCTCAAACTTAGGAATTTTTATTCTTTTTAAGAAAACTTTTCTAAGTTTTAATAAAATTTTACTTAAATTGAGGACAATTTATAAACTATTTTAAAGGAAATTTTTGATTACATTTTAGTTCATGTCTTTTTGTTTTTGAATGTACAGCGAAGCCAGCCGCGGCAGCCACATGAATGAAATCCTGTTCCATATATAATAAAAATAACTTTATTTTTTATAAAATTATAATATACCAAAAGAAATTGAGTTTAGTTAATTTTATTTAATTTTTAAAAAAATAAAGAAAAGGCGTATCTCGTATTCTTTCGAAATAGTGTTTGTAATATTTTCTTGTACACCACTCTTAAACACATCTGCCTCAATAAATTTTGCAAGTAGAAATGATAAATTTTCTACATTAAGCCATCGCTATGTAAAGGGTGTCCCAAGAAGAACGCAATTTTTAAATCTGGCAACATTCGAAGTGTCATTGTTTGACATTTGAACAATTGTTATTGTTTGCTAGTAGAAGGTACGAGGTTAGTAAAAATGGAGCGCTGCACGAATGAACAACGCATTCTCATTGTGAAATTGTTTTACCAAAATGGTGAAAGTTTTGCGGCTACAGTTCGCAAATTGCGATCAATTTGGGGTCACAATAATGCTCCAAAAGAGTCAACTGTAGATTAATGGATAAATTTGCCGAAACTGGGTCTGTTAGTGATGTAAAGACAACAACGCGCCATCGACCAGGTCGATCGACCTAAAATGTCGCAGCTGTACGTGATGATGTCGCTCAAACTCCATCCACCTCAATTCGACACCGAGCTCAGCAAATTGGTGTCTCTAAATCCACTTTGCAGCGAATTTTGACGAAAGATTTGCATCTTCATGCATACAAAGTTCAATTGACTCAGGAACTGAAGCCAGCTGACCATGGACAGCGAAGGGAGTTCGTTAATTGGGTATTGGAGAGACAACATGAAAATGCTGATTTTGCCGATAAAATCATCTTCAGTGACGAGGCCCATTTTCATCTTGATGGCTTCGTCAATAGGCAGAATTGTCGCATTTGGGGTGAGGAAAATCCTCGAGTGATTCACGAGAAGCAAATGCATCCTCAACGTGTCACTGTGTGGTTTTTGGGCTGGAGGAATCATTGGACCTTTTTTTTATGAAAATGAGGCAGGTCAAGCGCAAACAGTCAATGGTGTTCGGTATCGTGAAATGATAACCAGTTTTTTCTTGCCTAGAATTGATGAAATGAATGTGGAGGGCATGTGGTTCCAACAAGACGGCGCCACATGTCACACAGCCAGAGAAACAATTCAATTGCTGCATCAGTCATTTCACGGTCGTGTTATTTCGCGTTTTGGAGATCTGAATTGGCCGCCTAGATCGTGCGATTTAACACCATTAAATTTTTTTCTTTGGGGTTTTTTGAAGTCGATGGTTTACGCGAATAAGCCGACGACGACTCAAGCCTTAAAAGAGGAAATTGGACGCTGCATTAATGAAATACCGCAGCATTCATGCAAAACGGTCATTGAAAATTTCATTAAAAGATCGCGTGCATTCCAGCAAAGCCGCGGCGGCCATCTGCACGATATATTGTTCCATACATAACGTCATTCTGTCTACTTTACGATATAATGAAGTTTCACGATTTTTTTTTAAATATCTGTGTTTTATTTAAAAATTGCGTTCTTCTTGGGACACCCTTTATTTATTTCTGCTGAAACTGGAAACAGTGCTGGGTTTCATTCAATAGGATAATTCAGTTTGACACAACAAATCTGTTTCCTTTGGTTTTTAGCAAGAAACTTCAAACTAATCATTCCTTAAATAAGCACAAATTTTAGCGATACACCGCCAAAATTTTCCTTTACAAACCCGCTTTTAAACAAGCAGTCTTTTTTTTCTGAATGAATTAAAAATTAAATTCCACTTAAACGAGATTTACTGTATGTGCATTAACATACAAATATGTTGGTTGAAGTTATCATAACTAAAGGCGTTGACAATATTTTGTTGTGGAATATTATATTTGTTAAATAATTTACCTTGAGGCCAGTTGCATTTATATGTTGCACTACTGCCTGAAGTTCATTTGCTGTGCCTGTTTTTTTTTTGTAATGCAACAAAAATCAAGGGACAACATTTTTATAAAAAGAACGTTTTATTTATATGAGTGGGCTTTATTTATTATATATTTTTTTTTTGAATGCAAAAAGGGTCGTTATACTTGATAATTAATTTTTTGTGTAATCCTTTGATAGAATGGATTTAAACATTGCCTTGTACTATTTAACTTGTATGTTGGTCGAAAAAAAAAAATATGAATAAAATATAGTTTTGTAATAATTTCCGATTGCATATAAAAATATTTAACTAAAACTTTTGGCGTACAAATTTAACACAGAAAATTTTACAGTTTTCCGGCTTTTAAAATTTTATTAAAAGAGTATGTTCAATTGAAGTAAGATAAAGTATACTAAATTTTATGAAAATTATTTTATTTTTTGATTTCTCAATATTTATTACGCCTGTCAAAATTCGATAAAAAGTAGTGGGAGTTATATTATCCTTAATCAGATTAAATTCCCCATTCATATTGAACCCCAAGTTTTGATTCAAGTTCTCGATTTATAATTTGAATGAAATTTAAAAGTCGGAAACTTGAAAAAAAACGAAAATACGTATTTTGGGCTCAGTATGAACGTAGTATAAGATAATTATGTTTAATATTATAAAACTGTAAATAAAATAATATTTGTGTTACATCTTCACATCAGAAGAAGCGAGCAGGTAGGTAGTCTTCTTCGAGTAGACTTTTTGTTAAACCATTTGTATAGTTTTAATTTGTCCACACTGCAGATCTTTTTGTTAAACCATTTGTATAGTTTTAATTTGTCCACACTGCAGATCTTTTTGTTAAACCATTTGTATAGTTTTAATTTGTCCACACTGCAGATCTTCCATTGGTTTTACAGCAAAATCATACAATTTAATTAATTTTGTAATTCGGTAGTTAACAGAAACTTGATTTTTTCCCGCCTAATAAATAATTATACTTCACTCAAAAAAAAAAAAGACATGAACTAAAATGTAATCAAAAATTTCTTTCAAAATAGTTTATAAATTGTCCTCAATTTAAGGAAAATTTTATTAAAACTTAGAAAAATTTTCTTAAAAAGAATAAAAATTCCTAAGTTTGAGGAAAAACGAAATAGTTTATATACTCCTAAGTAATATTTTTTGATTTTAGGAAAAAAAAACAAGTCAATTAAATATTTTTATTTTATTTGTTTATTTTATTTATTAATCATATAATTACAAATTAAATGTTAATACCCTAACCGAGCACTAGCAACACTGGCCTTCGGCTCGTTGCACAGTGGTCGAAATCATTGATCTGACGGCATTTAAGTCAAATTTTAAAACTTTAAAATCGATAAATGTTTTACATTGCATCGATAACCGATACTCCACTGAACAAATTTACGTTTTTATATTTGTTTGCTTTCAATATTCGCACAGCTGTTAGCTGTCAAATATAACATAAGGTGCAGCAAAAGCATTGAAAGAATTTGTCGCCAAATTACTCAGTGCGTGGTTTTTGGCAATATTAAATCATTTGATTAATAATTTTATAAACTAAGATTTTTATTTAAAGTAGAAGGTATGTATTAACTAAAAAAAATATGTTTGTGATCTGTGATTATCTAGTTTAATAGAAATACGTTGTAGAAGTTAACATTGGTGATAGCAGATTTGAAGTGTTATATACTATAGTTTGGTGGAGTGCATCTTTTGGGATTCGATCGGATTCGGTCCAAATATGGTTTTGTTTATTAATTTGGTTATTTGTTGTTGTGAAACGTCCAAAATGATCTGCCCGTTCTTGCCCGTTTATTGGTTAACTAATTTTTTAGGCATAGTGAATGTTTCCAAACGCACACTTTTTTTGATTTGGCACAATGAAAACGTCCCTACTAAAAAATTTTCAGCTGTGGAGGCCCACGTATTTAAAAATATAATAGACCAATCGCACTATAATGAGGAGCATACAACAACAAGAATCGTCGAATCACAGAAGGAAGTTTTTGCCAGCCTCAATGAAAATGCTATTACAGCGATATACAAATGGGGATGTGATGGCAGTAACGGGCATTCATATCGCCAAAGCTTTTCTGACCCTGAATCGAACAGGATCGATGAAAACTTATTTGCCATATGCATTGTGCCACTGCAATTGAAAATGGAAAGTGTCATTCTGTGGGAGAATTCTCGGCCTTCTTCAACGCGATTTTGTAGACCAATAGAATTGATTTACGCGAAAGAAACTTCTCAGTTGGTTAGTGCTGAAGTTGAGGAAACAGCAAATAACTGAAATTATTCCAACACAATTTGAGTCTTTTCAAATTAATCATCAATTTTACATGACAATGATCGATGGCAAAGTTATTAGTGTAATTTCAGAATCCTCGTCACAAGCATGTGGAGTTTACGGAGCCACACTACACGCTTGGATAAGGTGTTTTGAGTGCATTTTATATATTGCGTACAGAATCCCAATAAAAAGGTGACAAATTCGTAGCACTGACAAATCTGTTGTAGAGCAAACTAAATTAGATATACAAGAAAAGTTAAGAAATGAAATGTCTTTATTAGTTGATATTCCTAAGCCCGGATCGGGAAATACTAATAACGGAAATACGGCTAGAAGATTTTTTCAACAACCAAAATTGGCTGCACTTTTAACTGGAGTCAGTGAGGACTTAATCAGTTGATTAAGCATTATTTTACGCACTATGGCTTGCGGGTACAAAATAAATACACATGCGTTCAAAACATTTTGCTGGCAAACAGCGGAAATATTTGTAAACAAATATTTATGGTTTTATATGCCATCTTCTTTACACAAAAAATTAATTCACGGTGCTGAAATCGTAAATAATGTCTCTCTTCCAATTGGCATGATGTCAGAAGAAGCCCAGGAATCGCGAAATAAGGATTTGAGAAATTTTAGAGAGCATCATACACGAAAAAATTCAAGAAAAAACACAATGGAGGATTTAATGCACTCACTTCTTTTCTCATCTGATCCTCTCATATCCACGCTCTCCAAACGACCTTCTAGCTACTCCCGGAACAACATCGAAATTGGAAGAGATGTACAAAATTTCAGAGCCAATAGTATATGAAGACACTGTTGGTTCTGATACTTCTGATTCAGATTAAAAACAAATATATTATCTTTAAGAAATTTGTATTAATTATATTAACTACACTCAAAATAATATGTCTGTAATTTAACAGAAATATTTCTAATTTTTTGGCTAGGTATCAGCAACTTTAACAAAAAAAGTGGTGGAACTTAACAAATTTTGTTATAGGCTGAAAATTATAAATATTTGTGTTAAATTATAGACATACTATTTTCACTGTATTTGTATTCAAAGCTCTGAAATAAATGAAAATTGTTTACAGTTTAATTTATTACGCATTTTATAGTCGAAATTAAGCATCAGGCTTTGTTTTTATTCATTTGCGAAGTAAATGCCACCAGATTCGGTATATCGACCACTGTGCGTTGTAGCGAAAACAGACCAGAGCCTCTGGTGGGAATTGAACCCACGACCCCGCACTGATAAGCTAGCACGCTACCAACTAGCCAGCCGGGGCGCTCCGAGTCAATTAAATAAAAATTTATTAATTTTAAGAAAAAACATCTTAGTTTTAAGAAAATTGCATACTAAAATGTAATAAAATTAAGTTTAGTTTAAAAAAAAATTTAGGACATAATTTACTCCCATTTAGTTCAAAAAATCTGTCCATAAGAAAGCACTTGAACTTAATGTGTGTTCATTTTTTGTTCGCGAGTAGTAAAATTAACTAAATTTTAGAAAGTCATTTCCAAATTCAGTTTTTAAGTACACCACTTTCTAATCTGGAAGAATTGTTTTCTAAAAATTAGTGTAGACAATTAAAAACAAAAAGTAATAAATTTTTTTTATGTAATAATAAAAATTTACTTGATTTTAGAAACTGATGAACTATTTCTAAGGTAAATTTTCATGGAAATTAGTTCAGATAAATTTTAATAAAATATTCTTTTTTTCTAATGAAAGTTTTCTAATTTAAAAAAGAAGAATTAAATTTGGTATAGGATTTACTTTTTTGGTTCAAAACATTTAAATTATTTTTAATATTCTATTCCAAAAAAACAATCAATTAAAAACAAACCAGATAGTTTTCCTAATTTTCAAGAAAAAATATTATTAAATAAAAGAATTTAAAAAAACCATCGTGCATGGTTGTAATTTTTGGTTCGTGATCATGCGTGAGCGTGAGTATTTGCGATTTTATAATTTTATATAATAAATTTCTTGACTACAATACAAAATATCGCAGGCACATTTTATATATTACGGCATAATGGCTTTCCTATAATTGACGTAGCGCTTATTAAACTTTATATTTATCTTAATCAAAATATTTTAATTTGTGTATGCAAATAAAGTTTAAGCTAAAAATCCCATAAAATAAACTTATGACATTTTTCCATTTTCCAACAATAACTAGAAATGTAACTAAGATATTTTGTATTTTTACAACAATTTCCTTAAATCAGTTGATTTAAGAAGACAAAGGACCCCCAGTATTCCTTAGCCGTAGATGTCGTATGTCACTAAGGGCATATCTTATTGTAGTTCTCTCAAGCAGAAACGTTAATTAACTACGAAAGGATCTGAATTTGTCACAATTTATTACGTGTCAGGCAGGATATCCTGGAGTAGATTTTTTTTAATTTTTTTACCTTTTTGGTAATAAAATTTAATTTATATTTTAAATACATGAAATTAGTATAATTCAGTTTAGTTTAAAGACAAAATTGTATAGCAGAAAGCTTGTTAAGAGCAGTGTTCTCACAAAGCCTGAGTCCTTCGAAAGTGGGAAAATACTTACTCAATGAGTGAAGAGTACTTTAAAATATATGGAAAAATATATTACCTTTACCATAGAAGCAGGACAAGAATAATTTTCACTTAAAAGAAGTGATATTTAACTTGTTGCTAGAAAATATTTTCTTATTTTTAGGGAGTCCTAGTTTTTAGTAAAAAAAATTATCTAATGAACTTAAATAAAATAAAATTTTTCTCAAAACCAAGGAAACATTTCCTAACTAACAGTTCAATTTAAGATGACGTATGAACTAATTAGGAAGAAATTTTGCTGTTTTCTAATAAAAATTTACTTATTAGTAGTAAAATTTTTCTATAATTTAGAAATTTTGACCAAATTTTAAGTAAAATTTGTTTCTTAATTTCAAGTAAAATTTTATTAAATATTGGAAAAAAGTGTCTTTGGCGCCGTTTTCATTTAAATTTTTCTTCTAAATAAGTTAATTTTTCTAAATTATAGTTAATTTTTTTTTTGAGTGTGAATTCAAGATATGGCACAAATATACTTCAAACCATGTGTATTAAAGAAATCAAATGTTATAATTATTGCTCGCATATGTACCATAAATTCGCCATACAATTCCTAATTATTATCTGCCTGGTCTTATAATAAGAATGCATGCAGTATTTGTTATAAGTCAGGAGTGGCCACGTACGTATTTAGCACCAGGGGCTACATTGAGGTTTTCTTTAATACATACTTATCATCATCGAAGCAGCAATGAAAGCTGACTTAGCTTTTTTAATTTTTGTATAAAATTGTTTGCATTCGGTTTCTTCAACTAATATTAATTCGATTAATACAACTGACTTTTAGTTGGAACACCTAAAATTATAATTAATTACATTTGAACAGGCACGCAGAGAAAAAACATGGTTGCGGCAATCATATTCGAAGAGCATCATATATTTTTGGGATTATGATTGTACCAACCGTAGTCTTACTTTAATATAATTAGTATGCTATAATAAAATAACCATAATTTTATTATAATATGGTACGTACAGTTATATTATGATTCGAAACTATAAATTTAAGAATATTTCTATAAGAAATGGTTTTCCTAAAGAAGAATATTTATTGACTTTTTCAAGAAAACTTCTCTGATTCCATGGCATTTTTGAAGAAAACTACTTGAAAAAAATTTTAAATTCTAAGAACTTTCTTAATATAAAACATACATAGGTTCTATGGTTTTTTTCTAATCAATAAATTCTTAGATTTTAAGGACATTTTTAAGATTTTTTTAGATAGTCCTTTGTTTCAGATTTAAAAAAAAAAAATACTTTGAATATGTTATAAGAATATTTCTACTAGAAAAATTCTTTAGAATATAAGTATTTTTCATGATGAAAAGTCTTCAGAATTTAAGAATTTTTATTTAAAGAAAAGCCTTACATTCTAAGTTTTTTTTTAAGATTACATTAATTTTTATTTGTTTCATGTTTGCAGTATCTGAAAACTTTTCTGTAAGGAAAAGTCCACAAAATCTAAAAATTTTTCTATAAGAAAAATTTGTAAAAATCTAGTATTTTGTATAAGAATTATTTTCGTACAAAACAACTTTTGGGTTCTACAGACTTTTTCTTATAAAAAAAATTATTTTATTAATATTCTGAGTACTTTTTCCACAAAAAAGTAGTTATTTATCAAGAAATGTTTTTATTGAAAAGAATTACATAAATCTTTTTGACAATGACATTTTCCTCATTGAATTGATAAGTGTAAATTATAATTTTATAAGTAAAGGGTGTTTAAATTTTAAGGGCCAATGTTGAATGTGAACCACACCCAAACGTTAAGTTTTTTTCTGCATTTCATTTGACATATCTCAATTTCAGACTAACTCAATTTGAACCATGGAAAGATACACAATCGAGCAACGCGTTAAAGTTATTCAGGCTTATTATGAAAATGGGCGTTCAAATCAAAATGCATTTCGTGCACTTCGTGATTTTTTTTTTTTTTGGTCAGCATAATCGACCAAATGTGTCCACAATCGTGAGAATTGTGGGCAAATTTCAGCAAACCAGGTCTGTGAAAATACCTGTGCATGCTCGCCCAGTTCGTTCTGCGGAAAACATTGCTGTTGTTCGCAATAGTGTGACATAGGTCGGCCAAGCATTTACCGTGAATGGTGTTCGCTATCGCGAGATGATAACGAACTTATTGTGGCCAGGAATTGAGAATATGGACCTGGACGATATGTGGTTTCAACAGGACGATGCCACTTGCCACATAGCTAACGAAACAATGGCTCTTTTGCGCGACAAATTCAATGGCCTTGTTATCTCATGCACGCAGAGAAATAACATGGTTGCAATATGATCACTGCAACTATATTGTGCTTGCTGCAATTGGGTATGGTTGTCAGAACCAAGTTATTGGGTTTCTAATCATCCACGTGGTCGCTACCTTCATTATTTAGTAAATATTTTACTATTTTATGATTGGCACCTTTTATTTTATATCATGATTGGCTGTAACCATACTGTGGTATCAAAAATTCTGACTATGAAAAAAATATGATAATGATGCAACCATAAAATGCTGGCAACAACCAATAAATAATTATACAATAAAAAAAAAAGAAAATTTCTTAAAGTCTATGATTTTTTCCTTAACAATTTTTCTTCAAAAAGTCCTTAATATTATTTTTTTTAGGAAAAACATTTCTAAAGGAAATATTCTTAAATTTAAAGAGTTTTTTCATAGTTTCTAAGAACTTTTCCTTTAAGAAATTTTCTTAAATTATGGATCATATAATGATAATCCAGGAATCATAATATAGTTATGGGGGAGAATAATATGATAACATTTTGAGTATACTATGATTAAGTGCGATCATATAATGATAAATTCATTATAAAATATTTATTTAGGACCATAATATGGTAATTTTTGAATCATAATATAACTGTAGGGACCATATTATGGTAAAAATATGGTTATTTTATTATAATAATATGATAACCATAATATAATACGACTATGGTTGGAACAACCATGAACCCAAAAATATATGATGCTCTTCGAATATGATTGAGCCAACCATGTTTTTTCTTTGCGTGTGTGGTGGCGATGTCAATTGGCCACCAAGATCGTTTGATTTAACACCGTTGGACTTCTTTCTGTGGGGTTATTTGAAAGAGAAGGTGTACTTCGATAAGCCAGCAACAATTCAAGAGCTAGAGGATAAGATAATTCGGCACATTAACGGCATAGAACCTCAGTTATGCCACAGCGTCATCGAAAATTTGCACCATTGGATGGAGGTGTGCCGCCGATGTCGCGGTGGCCATTTGGCCGATATTTTGTTCCATACATAATTGAACCATACAATATTATCATAATAAAAAGAAATGACAATAATTTCCTAAATAATTTGTGTTTTATTCAAAATCAACATCGGCCCTTAAAATTTAACCACCCTTTTATATTAAATTTGCTGAAAACAAATAGTACTTAATTTTTACTAAAATTTATTATCGTGAAAAACAATTTTTTGTATGGAGTATAACAGTTTTTTTTCACGTGAAATCCGAACAACCTACTATGCTTTAGCGGAAAATCTAACTATATTTTGTAAGGCGGTCTTCTAGTTTCTAAGCATATACATTTATTTCTTTGGCAATATTGGGAAATAAATATTGTCCTAAAATTTACCAATTCTTCAAAAGATTTTAAGTAGCAATTTTTTTATAATTTTTCAACAGAAATTAAAATAATAGTGTAGTTTATAATTTACAATATAGTTGATCTATTTAATAGTTATATGTGTGAAAATGTATTTTTAGACTGGTTCGAGATCATAGAATTTTTTTTTCCAAATCAAAAATTTTCTTATTTCTATTTAGTAATTATGGAGAATATACAGAAAAAGTTATTTGACACAAGCTGAATGGAATGTATTTTCTGGTTCGCTATGACCTTGATCAACATTCTTCGTGCCCTTGTGTATTCACCATGATAACTTAACATAAATAAGAAAATTTTTTATTTGTATAAAAAAAAACTCTATTATCTCGAACCAGACTAAAAATACATTTTCAAACATTGAATTTAAATTTTAATAGTTCAGCTATTTTCAAGCAATTTTAGATTTATATTTGGCAACAAAACAAAACCCAATTAAAAAAAAATTTAAAAACTACTATGTAAACAGGTAATATTGTGAAAATAAATTTTGAATATAAGAAAGAAATTCCTTCGAGGGCCGCACACAAATCGATGAAGGGCCGCACTTGCCCACCGTTGTTATAACCCATTACAAAAATATACAATATAATAACCCAAAAATATTTTCTGTTCTAAAGAATCGGTTGTAGAAAAACTTATTATTTTGCTTTAAAATCTGTTACACGTAGAGAAAAGAGCATCATATTATGATTTAAGTTCGAAATGATCACAATATGATCCTATTTATCATAGTGTTATCATATAGATCATAATATTATTTTATTGATCATAATATGATCCTGAAAGATGATAAGAGGGTCCCCAGTGATTATAATATGTTCAGAAAGAACCACATTTATGATCATCTAACTGATATTGTTTACGTGAAATATGAATATAGAATAGATAGATAAGAAATAGATCTCTAAATTATTAGTATTTTCACAAATAATTAACAATATAAACTGTTGCGACTGATAGTCACAACTTTACACACAAAACAATTATGAAATTTATATTATATTTGCTAATGTTGTAATGCTGTCGATTCCAGGTATATTTTTTTTTCTTTTGTATTTTTCAAACCAAACATTTGCACCAACAAACTATCTTGTTGTAACTGTATTCTCCATTCACAACTACAATAGACTTACAGACTTTTTTGTAGGAATTGGCACGTAAAGCTCATGATAAATATAGCACACAAATATCGAAATGAAATTTCTATTTAATTATTGCATTTGATAATTGAGCAAATAAACATTAAATTACGCACGAGCAGTATCTGCTGTTGTTCTTTGCTTAAAGTATTCGAACACAATTGTAACAAAAAACTTAAAATAATGATGTACTGATGAATACAATACAGCATTGAAAGAAAGAATGAATGAATGAATGTATGGATGGATGGATGGATATATGATGGAAAGGACTTTAAAAACGAGCATAAGTAAAATAAACCATGCATTAAATATACATATTAGGGTGACAATAAAAATTCAACTTAATATTTTCACTAAAATCCGAACGGAATAGTGCACCACTAGATCTAAAATTAATATGCACATTTAGCAAACCAAGATAAAAATATTTTACTTATGTCTTGGGGCACATATCTTCTAATAATGTTTAGTATGTTAAACAGGAATATGAAAATTTGTTTTCGAGATATTGTGATTCTTTTACTTAATTTCGGCAAATTTATGAATAATGTCGATTTTCTCGAAAATTTTAAAAACAACATTTTTGAGAGCAACATTGCATAATTTTTAGTCGGTTGCTTCCATCCGCGAACGCGTCGAGAAGGTAATTCTCAACAAATTTCTCTCTCTCCTTCTAGCTCTTGAGAACTCATCCAAAAAAGGACATGTGCTGTATATAGGACGTATCCTTTGAGGTTCTGTGAATAACCTTTTAGGTCCTCAAAATATCATTTGAGGTTCTGTGAATACCTTTGAGGTACTGTGAATATAGTTTTTAGTAAGATCTTGAACGAGAATTCCGTACGGAAAGTGTGCCGTACATAGGTTTCTTCCTCAAAAAGCCAGAAAACACATTCTAGCTTTGTTGCAGCTATCACGTTTGATAATCCTGAAGGATCCTCCAAAAGTCATTGAGAATAGCGCAACTGGGACGTTTGTGGTTTACAGGTCACATCCTTTGAGTGTGTTCTGAGAATCTGGTAATATTTTGCTAGTTGTATCCTTTAACTACAATTCCACCAGGTGCTGACAACCTCTGAATATTATTTTAACAAATTAATTCATTCAATCGTAGTTTCCGACAAGACGTGCACCGTACATAGGTAACTTCCTTCGGAAGCTGTGTCCCCTATGCAGGTAACCTGTGAGTATCCCTTTAACCATTTAACCCATACCAGCTTAGTTTCAGCCAGTACGTGTGCGCCACGTAGGTCACATCCTATGCCTGTTCTTCGAGAGTTCAGGAATGTACGGCGAGTGCTTTGGATTGCGAATTTTACATGGTCTTGTGGCGTACACAGGTTGCGTCCTTCCGCACCCTTATTTAATACGGGAATATCTTTTTTGTGACCTTGAACGAGATTTCTACCAGCCTTTGAGTTTCCTTAGATCTTATTAACCAATATTAAGCTAAGCTGCAGTCAGGGCGTGTGTCGTATATATTTCACATTCTTGGCATGTCCTTCGAGAGTCCTGAAATATCCTGCGAGTGTGATTCCTACAAGGAAGTCCTCCTTGAGTCCTCGCATATCCTACAAGTGTTCTGTAGGGTGATTCCTTCAAGTTTGTGTGCCGTATCCAGGTCACACACTTAGGTTAGGTTGTGTTGGAAAAGAAAAATTGGAAGTGATGATTCTCTACATTATTCATGTGCAAAAATATGACATACACATAAGCCCGAAAGTCGGCGTGTTGTGTGCTTTCATGGTGGTTCAAAATTTTACTGAGTATCGGACCCCTCGTTGACTTAAAGCACTCGTATTTTTCCCCGGATTTTCAAACGGCTGACTTTAGTCAAGACAAGAGTTCTTAAGAAAACCTTTGGCTTACTTAATAATCCTTACTAGTAATGGGAGTATCACCAAGGACCCTATAAACCAGGATGAAGAAACTACCAAATTTTTAGCCATCCATGATGCCAAATGGTGCGACTACAAAAAAATTCTTAGTCGAGTACACGAAATTCTTAGCCGATTTACAGAAACATTTAGTCGCTAACAAGGGTTGTAGCACAAGTACAGTGATTGTGATGTGAATGTATACATGTTTAAATTGGCACAACCTTTGCTAGAAGCTAAGTTTTTCTGTAAATCGGCTAAGAATTTCGTGGTCTCAACTAAGAATTTTTTTGTAGTCGCACTATTTGGCATCATGGGTGGCAAAAAATTTGGTAGTTTATTCATCCTGGTTTAAAGGGTCCTTGCTATCACACTCATAGACGTACCTAATCCTTGAGCCAGAGTTCTGCCAGGAAAGTGTACCGCGTAGAGTTTACCTCCTTTGACAGCCCTGTAAGTATTCTGTGACTTGTCTAATATCGAACTTGGTTTCAGCCAGGACGTGTATCGTAATAAGGTTACATTCTTTGAGTGTCTCTCAAGAAGCACGAAGTATCATGAGAGTAACCTGGAAAGGTCTTTCAATTGGGAAGTGTGCCAAATGGAGGCTACATCCTGTGAATTCACCTAAAGGATCCTGATATCGTGTGAGTGACCTGGAACGAGATTTCCAACAGAAATTGCACGGTTCATAAAGCTCTCACTGGAAGAAGTATTATAAGCAGTCCACAAAGGTCATAGAAGTAGCCCTGTACATTAACACTGCCTAGCTGACGTACCGAGAAGTCTCCCCTTTTCCACTTCATTGGTGTATTCTTGTAATTAGATGTAACAATATAAATGGGATTAATATTTAAAACGTTTAAAAAAAACTTAGCTATTCAAACTCTACCCTTGAATTTATTTCAATTTCTACGACGAACCCTACCCCGCGAGCTTCCCTAGCTAAGAAAACACGTCATTACAAGTGGTACAATAATTACAAAAATTCTGAAAAAAATGTTTCTCCCTATATATTTTATTGCTACCCTAATACACATTTACGACGTACATTAAGTTATGTATGTTTGAATGCATATGCAAGCGTGCATACATTTTTAAAAGGGTACTGTTGCTGTTATTGCATATAACGATACAGAAAAAAAGAATATGTAAAAGAAATTGTGACATGGCGCCTTTAGCTTTATATTTGCTACGACTGCGATTAACAAGTGACTCTGACAAAGGCAGCTTACGCTAATAGTTTTAACAATACTGTTTTGCTGCTATTGCGGCAGCAATTGTAGTTACTGCTCCTGCTAGTGTTCCCACATCAACAATGTCATATAATATTCGTCATAGTAGTTCATAGCAGGGAAGGAAAATATGTTTTCTGTTATTGTACCAACCAGACAAACAAATTGTACTTTTTCGATCCTCACGGTACCAAAATTTTTTCCGCTTTCTTTTTTTAACAATTTTATCGTATTGAGTCAGATTTGCTTACACACTAAAAAAACTTAAAAATTTAAATTTACGGGGTGAAACAAAATTTATCGTTAATTTTATGTAGTCGTATAATTACCACAAAACTTTGAGGGCAATTTAACTTTTTCAGGATTTGCTATTAAAAAATTTAAAGTCATTTAATTGCTTTTTAACAATAATACAATTTTTTCTTATTTTTTGTTTGTTTTGAGAGCTTATTTAAAATCAGCTGTTCAATGTTGCCACTTCCGAATATTTTAGTACAATGTGTATGCAAACATTTGGTACATTTGATGTGACACCAATTTAGAGCCGGTTCAACTTAAAACTGACTTTATTTTTTACTATAGTAGCTGAATAAATAAAAACAGGTTTTAATTTAAAGTTGCTTTTAAAAAAAAGTCGACTTTATGTTATGTGGTTTTATCAAGTTATAAATTGAAAATTTGAAAAAACTTCAAATTGTACTAAATGAGCCGCGGTAGTACCACGGTACCAACCAAGGTAAAAATGTACCAAAAAAAGTACAATTGTACCATGTTTTCCATCCCTGGTTCATAGGCATCGTGATCAACATCATCATCGTCATTATATATAGTATGTATTTGTTAGATGTTTGTAGTATTATAGA
Source organism: Eustalomyia histrio (assembly GCA_949748255.1). Classification (NCBI taxonomy): domain Eukaryota; kingdom Metazoa; phylum Arthropoda; class Insecta; order Diptera; family Anthomyiidae; genus Eustalomyia; species Eustalomyia histrio. Next base: position 31,376,322 of record OX456524.1, on the reverse strand, counting down.
CTACAATTCAATTCATACAATAACATCACACGCCAACATAATTACATGCAATTTGCACAACCGAATGCCAAACGCAAACGACTCCCTAAGGGAAAACAGCTAAAATACAATTCCAACTAGAACCACACACTACATCTAACTATTAGGAACCACTTCCATAACACCCTTATCTTCCTGAGTTATTTTTCTCATGCCATTTTATTAGTAGTACATTGTGCATTTTTAAATAAAATATACAAAGAATACAAAGCAGAATACAGGCCTACTGCAATAAATAAAAATATTTTATTAGTTTGTAACGACTTTATTATACTGTTATACGGTTAATCACTTACATATATTAATATTTTATAAGATTTAGGCCCATTATTATAACTTGCCTTTAAGCTGCGTGTTAGTTAAAGGTAACTTTAGCTAAAGTGAGCAATAAAGTGGCCTTTAACTTTTTTTTTTGGTTATTACAACTTTCTTATAAAATAAAATTAAATTTTTTGAAAATATGGCATTACCAGAATAAAAACCGATTACTTTTGCCAAATTAAAATGGTTTTTAAAAATACGTAGTGGCAACGACGTACTTTTATTTGTTTATTTACTTACAACAAACAAACGAAAAATAAAATTTCTTCGAATTGTGTAAAAAATAAAAATGTTTGTTGTAAAAAATTACACAATGTCGACATCGAACACCGCAAAGATACTGTCAAAAAACTACACCGCAACTACACTGCTGAGCAGATAATATGGCAACTTCAAACGCACAAACCTTACGTTAAAAGCTAAAGGTAAGATGAACTTACCTTTAGCTCATCGGTCACTTTTAGGTTAAAATATACTTATAATAACGAAAAACTATTAATCTGTCCGTTAACATCCTAACTTTAGCTATCGGCAAGTTTTTATAATGGGCATTAGTCGAATTTATTTTGCCGTTAATCACTTCTTTTCCCTATAACAGAACAAACAAAAAATAAATGAATAAAAAATCGCCCAATTGGAAAATCTCCCTAAATAAATGAAAAATTAGCCAAAAAGCTAAATAAGAATATTTACCAAAAAAACACGAAAAAATATATAAATATAAAATAAATAATACGAGAAATGTAATCGTGGCCAAATATCTAGTAAGCAATAGAAGAGCAAACAAGTAAAAAAGGGCTAAATTCCGCTGTGCCGAATCTTTGAATGCCCTCCACCATGATGAAGATGATATACGTATATACTAAATTTTGCATGAACTGTAATATGAATATGTTTTGTCAATTTATGTAACGAACTTTTGTTATTTAGTTTTAGTAATGTTATTTATTTAGTTTTAGCAATGTTATTTACAGAGGTCTGCTCTGTTAGCGACTTTAACATTGTTGATTTTTACGTTAACTTAGTTATCAGAGTAACACACATATAGCTCTTCTCATAGTATGTAAGACAATAAATGTAATCGAACAATAAGAAGACTTAATAACATTTTTACTTACTTAACAGAAAAAAAAATAGATACAGAAAAATTGTACAAATTTGTATGGAAAATTTAGAGGTACCTTCACATTTTCACTCATAACTTTTGAACCGCTTGACCGATTTTGCTCATTTTAAATACTAAACTGCTTGGGAGGATGTTAAATAATCTGGGTAAAAATAGGCACCCCCGCTTGCGTCTTCGCGTCGTGATCGCCATTTCAACAGACAGACAGACGGACATCGCTAAATCGTCTTAAAATTGCATAATGATCCCGAATATATATACTTTATAGGGTCTTAAACCTATATTTCGACATATTACAAACGGAATGACAAACACCATATATGGTGGAGGGTATAAAAAGGTAATACGACACCCTAAAACAATTTTATTTTTTATTTTTTTTTAAAGAGAAGCAACAATCAGGAAATTCTTCCTACTAATTAATGTGTTGCTTTCTTTGGAAAGGAGATAGTGAAGAGATGAAAGGTGGTGATATATGAAGGGCTTCAAATATGGCAACACTGTAATTGTGTGAGATGATAATTCTTGAAAAAGTTGTCGCCCGTCATCTGATGATGAGCTGGCGGAATTGTTGAAGCTTTTTAGTTCATAGCTCTGTTATGGTATTTTATTTCGGTGAGGTTTAGTGCTATGGAAACACCGAAGGCGGACGTTTCGCTATGTAACAGAGATAAGAACTCATACATATTATTTTTCTAAATTGATGTTGCCGTCGCTGGGGTTCGAACCCGCAACCTTCAATGTAATAAACCGACACGCTAATAATTAATTAAAATTAAATAATAAACTATGCCAAATAAGTAAATATGTTTTGACTAATAAAAGGGAAATATACATATATTATAAATAGGTAAAAACAAAGTGGACTTACCTTGAGCAATTTTTGCGAAAATACAAAAAATCTGAAAAAGAAATAATATATTTTTAATGAACATTTTATTTTTTAATCAAAATTAGAATGAAATGTTTTGAAAAATATTTTTTGATACTAAATAATTAAATTTATGATATCATACCAGAAAAAGGGTTCGTTTCGGGTATGTTTTAGTAGCATAAAGGGTGGTTATACTATCCTGGTTATCCAAAAATGATCATAACTGATCATTTTATGATTATTGAGGATGAGGATAAAGGTATGATGAGCATAAAGGTATGAACTTTAATATACCTTTATGTTGTTAATTTTTAAGGAAACAAAGTACTTTTGAGGTTCTAATTGTGGCACAAAAATAACACGGTAACAACTTATTATCCCCGAAAAAGTTATTTTCTCCTCAATCAGCATTTATTAGAAATTTTGTCCAAAAAACTTGAAATTAATAAAAAAATAATATAAAAAGGAACATTTGTTAAGAGTATTAAATGAGTCAAAGGAGTATCAAAGTACTTTTAAAGCTCGTATAGTAGCAAAAAACAGTCGTATCAACCCTGCTCCAACAGTGTTTTTTTTTTACAAATAATATAAAAAGTTTAGATCAGAAAACGTTATGAATATGAAAAAAAAAAAATAATAATTTTGAGAGATAATTTTTGTGGTGGAAAAATATACTTTTGAGGTGAAAAAATGTTTTGAGGTGAAAAAAAATTTTTGTGGTGAAAAATGTATAATTTGTGGTAAAAAATATTTTCGAGCTAAAAAACAATTTTTGTGGTAAAAAAATTTTGAGGCAAAAAAATTTGAGGTGAATATAAAAAACACTTGTAATTTAATATAAATGCAGTGAAGAACGCAAATTTCGCGTTACGCTTCGCACTCTATTTAAAATTGTCTTCCACTTATCAGGGTAATTTCCTAAAATGGAAGAGATCAAAACATTGTCGTTTTTACTCCAAACATAACAAAAAAAAAAATCACTTGTGGTATTATTGTTCCGGAATATTAAAGGTTAATCAGAATAAAATATCAGTACCAAAACCAAATCATACGATAAGTCATACTTACTTTTTAAACTTAAATAATGTGTACAAAGTAAGAACAAACTAGCGAAAATAAATCCAACAAATAGCTGCATATACGCGGATTATATATCTACACATACACATGTAAACAAACAAACACACACACAACTGTTGGTCGTTGTATTAATGTGGTGAGTTGTGCTTGGGGGCCTTTGAATGTCTTGTGTTTGCTTTTTTTCTGCTGCTGCTATTTTATACCCTACACCGCTATGTGCTCAGGATAAAATGAGTTTGTTATTTGAGGACGTTATGGTGTTTTTGTTGTGATTGTGGGTTCGATTCCCAGCGACGACAACAACGATTTAGAAATATAATATGTATGACTTTTCTATCCTTCATACATATCGCAACGTTCTACTTCGATGTACCCTAAGCGCTTCACCCCACCGAAGTATAAAATATAACAGAGCTATGAACTTAAAAGCTTCTACCATTTCGCCAAGTCTTCATCAGATTGCATGCAACAACTGTTCTAAAACTTATCACCTCGCGCAATTACAGTGTTTCCATATATGAAGCCCTTCATATTTCACCACTTTTCAACTTTCCTCTATCCCCTCTCCGAAGAAAGTAACATAATGATTATTAGAAAGAATTGCCTGAATGTTGCTTCTCTTAAAAAAAAACTGGTGTATAAATTGACAAAGTATTACTTACTGGTACGATTCGTGTATCCATATAACTTTATAATCAAACTACAAGACGAAAGTATAAATTTATTCATTTGGTTAGAATCGGTTTATATTCCAACCTAACTCCAATAGAAAGGTCCTTTTCGAATTGGGCTTAAATGGTATTAAGACATACCATACATTTGATATCTGGCTGAAATTTAAATTGTGAATGTTATCTGGAAGACATATTAATTACGCCTCCAAATTTCCAGTAAATTTGATTGAATTCAGTCCTCAAATAAACCTGGCTTCCCGGTATTTACTTAAATGAACAGGTGGTAAATTTAAAATATTCGGATGACATTAGATACATAAGTTTATATTGGCCTTTCTAATGAAACCCTATTAAAATTGAGTAAAATCGGGCCATATTCTGACCCACCTTCCATAGAAATGTTCTTTCTGAATTGGGCTTTAATTGTACGTAGACTCATCAAACCGTGGATGTCTGGTTAAAATTTGGCTAATGAATATTCAAAAATATGGTCTCCAAATTTAAAAGAAGTCAGACCATATGTGGATCTAGTCACAATTTCGTTCAATTTTATCCCAGTTCATAAAAAACCATTAGGATCTTCCAGGAATTTAAACTGGTTGCCGAGATGTGACCTAAATTGTACTTATTGTAGGGTGTCATATATGCGGCATGGTCGACATTGATTTTCTCATTTGTTTTCTTTGCTGTTTTTGGAATATTTTATATACCGCACACTAGGCATGCACACAAATAGGCTTATTGCATGAAAGCATACATACACGCACACATATACAACAAATACTCCGCTTTTACGAGCAACAAAGTAAATACAATTCTACTACAATACTCATGGATATGATGGTTAACTCTGAATACTAAATGTGAAAAAAATGAAGTTGAAACAGGGAGTATTCTATAAACTCTGACATAGGGAAATTTAACTGTATATGCGATACATACATACACATGTGTTTCTCGAGCAACAGTTGTTGTAATAGCTTTAGTGGCAACAGTAGTATATCATCAACATCCCACAAAAAATAAAAACACTACTTTAAGTATATGAGTTGTGCCACTTATTCGCTGAATAAAGAAGTTTACATATGTGTTTTTTTTTGTGTGCGCTATACGAGGCCACTACAGTATAGTAATTATTTTAATGGTTTAAAATGTGCCTTTTCTTTTAATATTATTTTTTTTTTATGGAAATAAAGGGAATAGAAATATCTTTAAAATAATCAAAGTAAAAAACTAATCCTAAATATTTGAATGTGCATTTATTTTGTAATGACTTTGCAATCTTTCATAGATGTTGTATACATACCCAGTGTAGAAACGGTAATGGGGTTTAATAATTATATGGACTAGCAGTAGGGATACCAACTTACAATCTGCATTAATTTTAAGAATATATCATTATTTTAAATAGGAGACAGGTCATAACCTCCCTTATCTTCTTTTCCCTATTGGGAAAATTGGTCATTATCCCCTTAAAAACGGTTATAGTCTCCATATGAGTTAAAGGCCAATTTGTTTAGGTTTAGTCGGTTGATTTCAGTGGCAGCTCACGCCCTCATAAGCAAAAAATATAGTAAAAAAGCCACTCTGATTTGAATGACCATACCACCCAAACAGAGCTGGAATGCTGAGAACTAGATTTAATTCAAAAGATTGGGATAACGAATAAGATCATCAAATCGTACTTCCGATATTACCGACAGGTTTTCCAGTATATGATCGCCAAAGGTTCTATGTCAGATGTGCTGCAATGTAATGATAGAGGAGATGACCTGCCATCTGCTCCTCACCCAGTGTGCTACAGCTACGGCATTCAGCATCGCGCAACTGTTGCTGAGTCTGCCTAGCAACTAATGACCAGTCATCACCATCGCTAGTCCACCAGGCTGGAGAGATTTAGTACGCCTCAGATCGTAGTTTAGTACGCCTCAGATCGTAGTTGGCTTACCGTCCTACAAGGGTAATAGTTCCTAGAGGTGTTCGCGACTAACATCCTTGTGGAGACATTTCAGGCAGACCATGCCCTTACTAAGTCGTCTGCTTGCTCATAATTTTAAAAGTCCCTATTACCAGGAACTCAGGCAACTAAGCCTTAATATTTTTCTTTACACTGACTGACGAGGATAGAAGATGCTATATACAAGCTGAGGGACGTAAGCGCCACCTGGCCTGAATAGCCACAACTTCCGCCGAAAGAAATTAGCATGTTCAAGTAACTTAAAGGTGTCATGTATATCGCAATGACACCTCATCCTTAAAGAGTCAGTGTACACACTGATACAAATTCCAGCTGATGGATCCCTCCTGTTTCATTCTCTTATACAAGAAAACATGACCCCAAAAGGTCTATTGAAGTCAACCATAGGAGTCGAGTAGTTAGTTTCCACTCTGAGCTGAGCGGGCAGCTGGTTGAGAAATTTAGCATGTCCGTATGTTCTTACCTTCCAAGAATCCGTAGCAGCAAGTCGTGCCGCACTGCTAGCAGGAGCCGCCATCATATATAAATCAATAGAAATAATATTAGGCATAGTTAGCATTGAGAGCTTTGGAGGGGCAAGTCTTCATCGTACCAGTAACTCCAATACATGCGAAGCGGTAGAACGTTTTTAGTCGCTTCGGAGCCACCTGTTTGGTAGTTGCTGTCCCCCATAGAATAGAGTTGTGTGTTTTCGGAGCACAATGGGCGAGTACATCCACAGCACCATTTTTGGATTCAAATCCGATCTTAAACCAAACATCTTTCTGCAGGAGTAGATAGCAACCGTTACCTTCCTAACTCTGTGCTCTGTGTAAATAATCCAAAATAGGTTTTAGACTTGGACAATGCCAAGGAATTTGGCATGTTTGGAAATAATGAGTAGTCGGGGCAGGCAGAAGCTCCAGCTGGGCCCAGTGGTGAAAAGCACCAGATCTGTTTTACTCGAATTCACTCCCAGACAAAAGCTAGTGTCCCAGTCGCTGAGATAATCCAAAGCGCTGGCCATTATGTCACTTATCTCTTACATCATTACATCATCGTCCACATAAATAACAGATCATCCCTAACTTATTTTGACCAAGCATTGAATTAAGCAGAAAAGGCGATAAGAAAAATACTACCTTAACCTATCTCCAAAGATGAAAGGTATGTAGTTGAGGGAGAGACAAGGTTTATATATGACGAGTAGCCACTGAGTGATCAGATTATGAGTACTATGTAACATTATTGAAAGAATGCATTGCAGATCTGGCGATTTGTATGGAGAAAATCTTTCAACTGACCAGGTTACCCTTTCCCTGGTATTTATTTTATCTCCAACCTCATTTTCTAAATTGGCCGCATCATTGTGTACAGGGAAGTGTGTATTGAGTACAACTCGGCACACGATTCCGACTAGGATCCAACCTCCCTCCCTCTTTACATAAGTGAGTATTGCGTGGCGCTTTGCCAGCACTTTACTTAGGCTGCCTGATTGGCGAGTGTTGTCCATGAGTTTCGTTTCGCCAACGTCATTGCTTCTTTGTACGCTTTCAGCTTGTCGAGTTATGGCTGCCGTAAGAAGCGTTAAAAGTTAACCAAATTTCCTTCCAAACGCCTGAACACCACAAGGGAGAAAAGACGGATTCGAATACAGAGCAGAAAACTGCTGATCCCAGCCCCAGGGCAGCTACGACTGAGGATTGTGCCGTTTTGGCAAATCAGAAATGGGGATAATATCCGTTATAGTTATTTTATGGCACGATTTGATTTTTATCCTCAAAAAAGTAAAGAAAATTGAATCCAGAGATCGACTAAATAAGTCTTCCTTTGGAGTGGCGTCTTATACAGTCGGTCGCTACCGAATATAATTTATCTTCTTGCCTTCATATGCCTTTGCCTTTATGTTATTTTTTATTTAATTGTATATAATTCTTTTACTGTGCCGCATATGTGTTTTTTTTTCTTTCTCATATATATTGTGGGTGAATTGGACTGTATAAATCGTCATTTTGTTTCTTATTTTTCATATTGCAATAAGTTGAAGTTACAGATAAAAATATGTAGTACTATATAAAGACTTATGTTGTAATAATATTAAATTAAAATGATAAATTTACTGAATTGTTTGTTGAAGTGGAAATGTATTTATTTCATATTCCAAAGCAAATTAAAATGCAGAAAATAAAGAAATGATGAAATTATAAACGGCATTTTGTGTGCTAACAGTAATGAATGTTGGCTTTAAAATGTTTTTTCGTCACTGAAATTTAAACAAGGGGATAACTTGCATATCTCTTTTCGGATGTGCAACAAAAACATTCATCATTGTGTCACCTGAAAATGCGTTTTAAGGTAAACAAATGTGAAATAGTTTATCAAGGTGTTAGTGGAGAATAATATCGAACGAAAGTAAAATTTTAGATTGTATTAAAAAGTAGTTTAAAATGTTCAGATATTTTTCTATTGGTTAAAAAAATTTAGAATGGCTTTCGGCTTAGTTTTCGAGAAAATTTATTTTGACTATAGATGAAATCAAAGACATTAATTTATTAAAGAAGGAACATAAGTTGAAACTATTTCCCAATAGGTGGCGCATCTGAAAATTAATTATCCCTATTAAGCATATTCTGCTACAATATGCAAGAGGGTATTATTGATTTTCTATTTCGTTTGTAACATAAAAGAATGTTTGCCAAAAACTATGCAAAAATATATGTTCTAAATCAATATTCATTTAGATGTTTGAGAGCACAGTATTGCAGTTTATCGTATGTGTATATATTTATTTTGAAAGAAAGATTTAACATAAATATGCATTTTCCAATGCCTCAATACTTTAAATTTTTATAAATCACCAAAAAAATATCATTTTGAACTATGAAAATTAGTTTTTAAAATAAAAATGTAAAACAAATTCTTTTACCACGTCGAAAATTTCAAAAATTGACGTTGGTATTATGAAATAAATCTGCTAGTGACAGCTGAATGTCCTAGAATTAGAAATATGTATTAAGTGTGATATTTGTGGTTACTTATGCAATCGAAAGCCAAATCCAAAGCCATGCCGACCTAGGCATGGCGCAGGGTATTGTTATCTATTTACTTGAGGGCCATCTACTGCAATGTAGAGACACTAAAGCAATTATGCATTTTGCTCTATCTTTATTAATTAATGTCTTTGGATGAAATGTATTTATATCGTATTTTAGAAAATCTTGCAAATGAATGTAGGGTGGGTATGAGAAATATATATTTTGTATAGTAATGTAGGCGATATTAATAATAATTTATCCTTATACTATCGACTTGTGTATGATGAAAATGTAAATACATTTTAAATTACGAGTAGTCAACTTATGACAATCGCTATATATTTTTTTTTTTTTAACAAGTAAAATAAAATAAATAAAAGCGAAATATATAATTGTATAGGGCGACAATATATGAAAAACAGTCAAGGTCCTTATATTAGATTATATGTACTTTTCTATAGGTATGAGGTTCGGTATATTCACATAAGATCCACCACAGGAGATTTTCGAGATATCTTAACATAAGTTTTATATATTAGGGACGTTATAGCATCACGAACTGACCCAGTTACAAATGCAATAAATACGTCTTCATGACGCTTAGTAAAATATTAAGACATAATAAAGACATCATGAGAACATTTCCAGCTGGGAAGCTTTAGACTTTCTTGTATTTATTTCTTTTCCGATAAATCATTCATTGGAAATCATGACAAAAAAAATAACTTCTTGGCTACATTATAGTTTAAGACCCATTTTTTAGAATCTTAGAATTTTAGAAAAAGTGGAACTTGAAGACTTTAATACACTCAAAAATGAACTAGAATTTCGAAAAATTAACTTATTTAGAGGAAAAATTGAAATGAAAACTGCGCCAGACACTTTTTTCCAATACTTAACAAAATTTTCCTTGAAATTAAGAAACAAATTTTACTTAAAATTTGTTCAAATTTTCTAAATTATAGAAAAATTTTACTGCTGAGAAGTAAATTTTTATTGGAAAACAGTAAAATATCCTCCTAATTAGTTCATACGTCATCTTAAAATGTACTGTTAGTTAGAAAATGTTTCCTTGGTTTTAAGAAAAATTTTATTTTATTTAAGTTCATTAGAGGACACTGCTCTTAACAAGCTTTTTGCTATACAATTTTTTCTTAAAACTAAATTGAATTATATTAATTTCATGTATTTAAAATATAAATTAAATTTCATTAGCAAAAAGGTAAAAAAATTAAAAAAATGTTCTGAAACGTAATAAATTGTGACAAAGTGAGATCAATTTCGTAGTTAATTAACGGTTCTGCTTGAGAGAACTAGAAAAAGGGATGCCTTAAGTGACACAAGGCATCTATGGCTAAGGAACACTGGGGGTCCTCTGTCTTCTTAAATTAACTAATTTAAGAAAATTGTTGTAAAAATACAAAATATCACAATTACATTTCTTTATTAAGTGAAAAAAAAAATAGTTCGATAAATATAAAGTTTAATAAGCGCTACGTCAATTATAGGAAAGCCATTATGTCGTAATGTATAAAATGTGCCTGCGATATTTTGTATTGTAGTCAACAAACAAATTTATTACATAAAAGCGCATATTCAAAATTTTAACCATTTTTTTTTTTTTAAATAATATTTATTAATTCAATAAAAAATTAGGTAACAATTGATCAAAATTAACGCCTCAGCGCCTTACAGGCTTATAAGAGGCTATAGTAGGCAAATTAACATTATATGTTTAGAAGATTAATTACATAATATTCTTTTTTATATATAAATATTTTGCAAATTTTAATAAAAAAAAAAACATTTAAAAAGAAGAAATTTACATAAGAAGCGTTTCTATGTTTTGGAGTAAATAGCTTTTAATGTGATTCTTAAACGTTGAAAGAACTTGTATATTTCGTAAGTCGACTGGTAGTTGATTATACTCATGTGGTCCAGCAAAAGCAATACGACATCTTACTGAACTTAGATTTGAAGCTTGTCTGGTATTACGTCTCGTTTGAAATACATTTTGGGTAAACTGAATGGTTTGTTGAGGGTTTCCTCTCAATGATTTAAAAACATACGTTAAAATTTTATGTTTATATAGACCTCGAATCGGCAAAATATTTCTAGCATAAGTTCTAAACAAATCCAACGTAGAATGCGTTAATGGAAGGTTATAAACAAGCTTTAGAGCTTTATTTTGAGCAGACTGGAGAGATTTTAATGATTGATTAATTTTACACCCGTATATTATTGGAAGATATGTCAAATGGGAATGTACAAGTGACTGGTAAAGCAACAATTTTACATCAATGCTGAACTTATTTTTAAACTTGTAGAGAATACCAATCCCGGAAGAAATTTTTGACTTTAACATGTTTATATGACAATCCCATAGTAAGTTGTGGTTCAAGTTTACTCCTAAATATTTCACCATATCAGATTCTGTAATCAAACTACCATCTATGTGAACAGTCATCTTTTCTTCATTTCTAGAACGGTATGGTTTAAATCTTATTAGCTTTGTCTTATCTGTGTTAAGAATGAGTCTATTGAGTCTCGAGAACTCTGATAGTATTGCAGCATCGTACTCAATCTGAGTCTGTAAAACCTTTAAATGATTATATCTATAAAACAGGCAAACATCATCAGCATACATAAATAATCTTCCATTAAAGCTTATATTGAATATGTCATTAATAAAAATTTTAAACAACAACGGACCGAGGACACTTCCCTGAGGAACACCACAAGTTACAGGCTTCATAGTACTTTTTGATACACCCACCTGAACAAACTTCTTTCTGTTATATAAATAATGCAAAAAAATATCCAAAGTTTTGCTCGACAATCCAATCGTTCTTAGCTTTTCCATTAAAATATTGTGATTTACTAAATCAAATGCTTTGGAATAATCAAAATTTTAAAAATATATTTTAAGCCGCTTAAGGTTCAATATTTAAGACTGTTGAGATAAGAGATGGACACGTGAGAGATTTTTGACTCACGCTTACGCACAAACGTTTTCCAACAAAAAAAAAAAAATCATATACCAAATTTTATTATTTTTTAAAAATTAGAAAAATTAAATTTGAAAAAAGAATTAATTATTTATTTATTTTATTTAAATTAATCATATAATTACAAATTATATCCTAATACCCTAACCGAGTACTAGCAACAAAGGCTTAGGCTCGTTTTAGCGAAAACAGACCAGAGCCTCTGATGAGAATGGAACCCACGACCCCCGCACTGATAGGCACGCTACCAACTAGCCTACCGGGGCTTTAAACATTATCTGAACTAAGTTGCATGAAAATTTTAATTAGAAATAGTTCATCAGTTTCTAAAATCAAGTAAGTTTTTATTATTACATAGGAGAAAATTTTTTACTTTTTGTTTTTAATTATCTGAACTAATTTTTACTACTCGCGAACAAAAAACGAACGCACATTATGTTCAAGTACTTTCTCGATTTAAGTTAGACACATTTTTTGAACTAAATGGGAGTAAATTATGTCCTAATTTTTTTTTAACTAAACTTAATTTTATTACATTTGAGTATGCAAATTTCTTAAAACTAAGATGTTTTTTCTTAAAATTAATAAATTTTTATTTAATTGACTTGTTTTTTCCTAAAATCAAGAAATATTTCTTAGGAAAAATATGAACTATTTCTGAGTATATAAACTATTTCGTTTTTCCTCAAACTTAGGAATTTTTATTCATTTTAAGAAAATTTTCCGAAGTTTTAATAAAATTTTACTTAAATTGAGGACAATTTATAAACTATTTTGAAGGAAATTTTTAATTACATTTTAGTTCATGTCTTTTTTTGAGTGTAAATTGGTCATAAAAAAGACGAAATGTGGCAACAAATTAATACCAATGAATTTCAAGACCATAAATCTCTTTTTTGATTGAATACCCAAAAATTTAATTCATGTATAAATTGAAGGAATAAATTTATAAATAAGAAAAAAAAACTAGGTATTCCTGTAAATGAATTAAAATTAAAGAATGAATTCCTTTATAAAGCATTAACAATAAAACTTAGGGAATTCATCCATTGAGGAATTTATTAAAATCCAGTAAATTCAACTGTTGTTTAATTTAATTTCGATGAATTTCCTGAATAAATTAATTTTTTCGCTTAAGAAATCGACCTTTTCGCTTAAGTCTCTAAGGAATTAACTTTTCGCTTAATTCCCTAAGGTATTTTGTTTAATTCCCTTCAGGCAAAATATACTACTTCGATGGGTATTTTAACACGATAATGATTAGAAACATATATCAAGGTTGGTCGAAGAGTTCATAAAAGGGGATGGACTTGAACTTTATTGAAAACCTCTTTCGAATATTGAGAAGAATTATTTCCTGAGTGGAAATCTATGGAACAGTTGGTTTAAGTTGGTTTGTATTTAATTTTTTGCCGAACTTGGGGTCCGTTTTCCAAATTTTTCCCAATTTGTTATTGTTTTTGTCCAGATTGATCTTAAGGCAAGAGATATGAAGAAAATTTAAAAAGGGCGACCCCTACGTTTGGCAATAAAAAAAAAAAAATAAAATAGTTCTGCTAGAATTATGAAAATACTTTCTTAGCAATAGTTTAATGATTTTTTGCGAGCTTTAATTTTCTGATATTAGGGTGAACATTAGAGTGGTAGGAACTGAGCCATTAGAGTATATCATTGGACCCCTCAAGACAAAAACATAGATATATCACACTTTCAGATCCGACTGTAATTACCGAGGATATAATGAAAAATTTAAAAAAGCAGACCCCTAGGTTCAACCTATAAGGAATGTAATAATAGGTTTATATTGCATTACTTTTAACTATAAAATAATGATACATTTTTTAGGATGTTTATAATTAGACATATTTTTCTTTGCTTTTCTTGAAGAAATTATTGCCCAAAAGGGAATTAAGAAAAAGTTAAATTCCTTAGGAAATAAAGAAAAAATTAAATTCCTGAGGGAATTAAATGAACAAATTAATTTCTTATTGAATTAAGCGAAAAGTTAATTCATTAGGGAATTGGGCGAAATGTTCATGGCGTAGGAAATGAATTTCCTGTAGTTTAATTAACTAGGTTTGAATGAATTCCTTTGCGAATTATTTCTTATATTTTTTGAAGAAATTAGAAAATATTAAATGAGTTCCTTTAAAATAAATCGAATAGAAAAAAAGGAATTCCTTCAATTTCTTAAGTTTGGTTAAGGAATTTCTTCCCAAAATATTAATTAAGGTTAAAAAAAAAATAACTAGGGAATTAATTCTTCGAAGCTCTGATCATAGTAATACCACACAGAAAAAAAAGATTCATCGTCACAACCGAATTTCCTGCCAACTGAATATTTTGGTTGCAGCAACTAAATTATTTGGTTTTTGCAACCAAATATATTTCTGATAAAATTGATATATATATGGTTTTAGCCGAACTTTTGTTGCGACCATCAAATATATCAAAGGCCAAATATATCAAAGGCCAAACCTTTCGGTTGGCGAGAAATTATGAATTTATTTTCTATGTGCATAAAATTCAAATAAAATCCGACCTTATAAAGGGTGTCCCAAGAAGAACGCAATTTTTAAATCTGGCAACATTCGAAGTGTCATTGTTTGACATTTGAACAATTGTTATTGTTTGCTAGTAGAAGGTACGAGGTTAGTAAAAATGGAGCGCTACACGAATGAACAACGCATTCTCATTGTAAAATTGTTTTACCAAAATGGTGAAAGTTTTGCGGCTACAGTTCGCAAATTGCGATCAAATTGGGGTCACAATAATGCTCCAAAAGAGTCAACTGTAAAGAGATTAATGGATAAATTTGCCGAAACTGGGTCTGTTAGTGATGTAAAGACAACAACGCGCCATCGACCAGGTCGATCGACCGAAAATGTCGCAGCTGTACGTGATGATGTCGCTCAAACTCTATCCACCTCAATTCGACACCGAGCTCAGCAAATTGGTGTCTCCAAATCCACTTTGCAGCGAATTTTGACGAAAGATTTTCATCTTCATGCATACAAAGTTCAATTGACTCAGGAACTGAAGCCAGCTGACCATGGACAGCGAAGGGAGTTCGTTAATTGGGTATTGGAGAGACAACATGAAAATGCTGATTTTGCCGATAAAATCACCTTCAGTGACGAGGCCTATTTTCATCTTGATGGCTTCGTCAATAGGCAGAATTGTCGCATTTGGGGTGAGGAAAATCCTCGAGTGATTCACGAGAAGCAAATGCATCCCCAACGTGTCACTGTGTGGTGTGGTTTTTGGGCTGGAGGAATCATTGCACCTTTTTTTTTATGAAAATGAGGCAGGTCAAGCGCAAACAGTCAATGGTGTTCGGTATCGTGAAATGATAACCAGTTTTTTCTTGCCTAGAATTGAAGAAATGATTGTGGAGGGCATGTGGTCCCAACAAGACGGCGCCACATGTCATACAGCCAGAGAAACAATTCAATTGCTGCATCAGTCATTTCCGTTTTATTTCGCGTTTTGGAGATCAGAATTGGCCGCCTAGATCGTGCGATTTAACACCATTCGATTTTTTTCTTTGGGGTTTTTTGAAGTCGATGGTTTACGCGAATAAGCCGACGACGACTCAAGCCTTAAAAGAGGAAATTGGACGCTGCATTAATGAAATACCGCAGCATTCATGCAAAACGGTCATTGAAAATTTCATTAAAAGATCGCGTGCATGCCAGCAAAGCCGCGGCGGCCATCTGCACGATATATTGTTCCATACATAACCTCATTCTGTCTACGATATAATAAAGTTTCACGATTTTTTTTTAAATATCTGTGTTTTATTTAAAATTTAAAAATTGCGTTCTTCTTGGGACACCCTTTATAAAGCCGCCTCCTGGGTCTCAAATATAAAGATATTTAGATAAATAAAGTACAAGAGTTGCCATAGACCCGAAACAAGCCCTTTTAATTTGTTTACAAATTAGAAGAGTTCACTTCGAGTTGGTCTTAAAAGGTATTTAGACAATCAAGACCGTAGAAAACTGGTTGAAAATTGAGTTGAGAATTTTATGTCATCATAAATTATGCTTTTAGCCACGAGTGACTACTTCTTGTCTCCAAGCCTGAAGAAATGGCTCGGCGAAAAGAGATTTGACTCTAACGGTGAAATCATCTCACAAAAAGCCTATTTTGAAAACCTCGACAAATCTTATTTTTTTTTAAGGAATGAAAAAATTAGAGAAATGTTGGACAAATTATATAAAGGAGACTAGGTTGAAAAATAAATTTATTTTTTATCCAACAACCTGTGCTTAATTTAAAAAGTCACGGAATTATTGACCCAACCTCGTATTTCAACAATATTTAAAAAACCAGTTTCCGAAATATTTATGAAACGTTTCACTAGATGAAATATGGATTGGAAAGAGTTTCGTGTTTTGATTAAAAATTGTTTTTTAGTGGGAAAAATATTAGGGTGAATCTTCGCCACCATATTTAACGGTTAAAATTTTGTATTCCGAATTTAAATGTGATCGTAGGAGCACAAATAATGCATATCATCCTGGTCGTACAAATGACTTAGTTACCAAAAAAAAAAAAAAAAACGCAAGAGAAGTGCATCAGATTTTATTGGATGATCGAAAGATAAAAGTGAGACAGATTGCTGGCATTATAAAGATATTAACAGATCGAGTTCTGCACATATTACATGATGAAAAGCTTTCAGCTCTATGGCTGCCGCATTTTTAACAGCTGAACAAAAACTGAAAAGTGTTCATGATTGGCAGTATGTTTTCGAGATATTTGAAGTAAATTCAACAAAATTTTTATGTCGAATGGATGAGACGTGGATTCATTATTACACACCGGAGTGCAATATATAGTGGTTACAAGCGTACGAAAGCCGATCAAAGCGACTTCGGCTGGGAAGCCTGTGTTTTTTGGCATGCACGTGGTATAATATTTATTGATTACGTGGAGAAAGGAAAAACAATAATAGCCAAATATTATGTTGAATTATTGGACAGATTGCATGAAGAAATTAAGTAAGAACGACGACACTTAAATAAGAAATAAATTTTATACCATCATGATCAAGCACCGGCGCATTCATCTGCTTTGGCTTCAGCTAATCTGAAGTCTTTACATTACGAATTGCTTCCTCACGCACCCGTTTTCTCCAGACCTGGCCCCTAGCGATTATTATTTGTTCACAAACTTGAAAATATGGCTGCAGGGAAAGGAATGTTCCACATATGTATGAAGAAGTCATATCAGAGACGGAAGCGTATTTTAAAGAGTTTGACAAATCGGACTTTTTCAAGGGTATCAAGATGTTGGAGAATCGTTGCAAGAAGTGCATTTCACTTAACGGAAATTACGTTGAGAAGTTTTTAATCCATGTAGCATTGAGTTTAGTTCTTCATCAATTATAGCCTATATTTCGATTCTGTGATATCGACTTCAGAACTAGCACCACTGAATTGGTACTACAGGAACCTTGCTTAAAATAGATGATGTTTGGAATTGATTATAAAGAACTTTCCTGCATAATATATAATGTATACCCTAAAGTCATAAATTAAAATAAAATTTCGTTATCAAAAGATTCTTTCCAAAAGAAAGTAGTATACATTAAAGCATTAAAATTTTCCCATTAATACTCAATACTTCCATGTCTGTAAAATGCATTTGCCCTGCAAACATTAATCAAAATCAGTGTCTTTCAAATTCGTTTGTAAAAATGTTTTAACATTTTACCGGTTGTGAACTTTTATTAAAGAGCTAAAGTGTAAACATTATGAAATAACATTTTATATACGAGTAAATATACAATTGAATTTAAATGAAAAAGTATGTCAAAGGGTAAATAAACACAAATAATAAAATTTAAACATGAAAGAGAATAATGTGAGTGTATATGTTTTACATCATTTTTGTACTAAAAACACCAACAAATGTAAAAGAGTAGGAGAGAGCAATTTTACACAAAAAGAAAAGAGTAAATTCAAATTCTCTTTAAAGTTTGAAATGGAATGAAATGGAATTTAAAGACACTTCATTTTAGCTGGTGTTAGAGCATGCAAAATATAAAGAGATATTAACATAATGATGGCTACGATAACGATTTTAGAGATAATGATTATGTTTGGGGGAGAACGTTAATAATGATGATGACTGTTGCTTAATGTCGCCTGGTCGTTGTCCTCATTTTATCCTTTTCATGTAGTAGTTGCTGTTGTTGTTGTTGTTGCTTTTTTCACATTTTATAGCAAATTATTATGTATGAATGTATGTGTGTGTGTGTGTGTGTTTGTATTCTTATCAGGTTCCTAGATTTATTTTTACTCCTACAACTCTACTTATTATATTTCATTTACCATTTTGTTTCCAAGCATTTTTGGTTTTACTCTACGAAAAAAAAAAACTCTATTCCCATTTTTGTGGACTATTCGACCATAACGTTATTTAAGAACCTCGTGATTATATTTTATAATAAATTTCTATATGGTTGTTATAGTATTTGTTGGCTTAAAACTTAGCACAAGGAAGAAACAATTGTAACCACATTCCGGCTATTTTACTTTACTATGATCCAACAGCAGCAGCAGCATCAGCAACAGTAATAGTAGTTGTTGTACAACCGCTGGCTGTATCATCTAAATACTTCGTTGATTTTTTTTATCGTAGGGACAACAATAACAAACACATCGTCTAGTATATATTGTAGCAACCAGTCCTTATATGTTGTTGTTGTTTTTTTATATATGTTGCCTTATGGCTGACAGCCAGTATTGTAGGGTCTCTAAACCACGTTTAGTTGTCAGTTTATCTTAAACGACTGCAGTTCTATAAAATTCGCCTACTTAGACAAGATTTTTTTTTATTAAATTCGTTTTTTTTTTAATGCGAAATATATATTTTACGAAGTAAATACTAAAAATAGAAAAAAAAAAATTAAAATTTGTTCTCGAAATTTTTGTGTGTTCATGTAAATGTTGTTGTAAACAGATATCCGACAAGAACTCGTAAAAACAATAATATATTTAATCTATTCTTTTATACAAGAAAAATTAAATTGAAACAAAATCGCTGTAGTAGTAGAAGCGTTTAAGCGTATTTTCGTGTGTGTGTGTGCGTGTGTATATGTGTATTCTATTCTATCGTTGGCGTCGTGTACATATTTTATTTACCTTGACATAGGTCGTGTTAATGTAATGAAAACAAATGTGTAAATTAGAAAATTCTTCTTCTTAGATTAAATCTGCTTACACCATACATTAAGACGTACGTATACAGAATTTTAAAAGAGTTAAAATTTAATATAAAATTAAATTTAGTATTAAAGTTACACACATGGTAAAAACAATTTAAGATGCAGGGGAAACATCATAACATTTTATAGAATCAGATTTGAAATCTAAATAGGTTTTCATATTAAAACAAGAAAAATAAAATTAAAAAAAAAGGTTGAAATATTAATTTAACCCCTAAATGCATGATCTCTTTTTTTTCAAATAATTTTTTTATATCTGATTACTGAAGGCGTGTATATTCCGAGAAAAATAATGAAACATTTTTATATTAACAAAAAAAGTGATTTTTATTGAAAAATGGTGGCTACACTGTGCTTTTATTAAGCGATGTGAACATTTTTAAAGCAACAACACATTTCTCACACTTTATTCTTGTGAAACCTTTACAATTTGGAAATTTGCATCTCATTTTATCATCCACAGTAATGGGCCAGTGACTGTACTGGTCCTGTCGAATATCTTAAGGTGAAGTATGCTATGCAGTTCCTTTTTTCTTCTTTATTAAAATTTTTTGTTCAACATTGCTTGATCTTCCATGCTTATTTGCTGTTTTTTGGGTTCTACACAAACACTTTGCTACCTCAGCTCGAAATTTTGCTTGATTAAGTATTTCAGAGTCCATAGTCCCATTTTGTTTAAGAACCCCTTTGTATGCTAACCAAGCATTTACCATTGTCAAATCAAGCAAACGGTAAAATAGTCTCAGATACTATTTTCTGCTTTTTAAGTGGATTTTATAACGTCCCATTTGGCTGTCCAAAAGATCAACGCCACCCATATGACGATTGTATTTCTGGCTGTGTTCCAGCAAAAAGCGAAATAAGGTTCACATACTTATTGTCCTTCCAAACAAGAGATGATATATCTGCACCATATATTGTTGCCACATATTCAAAGCTAGTACCGCGTACTTCATTTTTCATTAATGCCTCGATTTCTGCGTACTGGACATAATGTGTAGATTCCCTCTTTGGTCAAATCCACCATCAACGGAACTGCTGAGTAATAGTTGTCGTGATATAATTTGTAATTTTGAGATCTAGGAATAATCCGTGATAAACATACTACAATATTTGATGTGACGCCAAGATCAGGTTCACCATTAGGCTGGATTGTGCTGTTTTCTTGCCCAGAATATATCTGAAAATTGTACGCAAATCCAGAAACCCCAGTCAATACAAAAAGTTTAAATACCCATTTATGAGGCTTCATTGGCATTGCTTCATGTAATGCCCCACTTTTGTAGAACACATTTGCTCATCGACGGACAGATGTTCTTCCAAGGGTATAAGTGGTCTTATTTTGTGAAGCCTATTCTGTCCAAGATCTTCAAATGTGTCATTATCATTGAAATGAATATTTTGACGAATTTTTTCAAACTCGTTTAATGACATGGTGTTGTCAATAGGAGAAAATCAGAGATTTTCACGCCAATATACCCTGATGTGTGGCATGTTAACCAGTGGCATATAAAAAATAATCCCAATATATTGTTGTATTTCTGATTCAAAAAAGGTTCTTGGTCGCTCCGGATGTTTTTGTGTACAATACAAGTTAGTCTGTTCAACAATTTTTGTTATCATATCATTTGAAAATAAAGTAACAAAAAAATTGATACCGAGTTTGCATTCTCATTAAGCCCCAATTTATGTCAGAATTTCCACGGAAACGCAACGGATTTTCTTTCAGTAACCTCCAAATAATTTTTTCTTCAAACAATATTCTTCAACTTTGCAGCCGAAGATGAGGTGAAAGAACAGTATGATGAACTAGTTGTAACGTTCGCAGAAATCTCATCTACACATTTTGACTCATCGTTGTTTTGCTTCAAAAATACTCATATCAGGTTGGAAAGTAGGATATTCCATACTTTCATCATCGGAAAAGTCTGTTTCACTGTCATTACCAATGACATTATTCAAAAAATATAATTTCATTATCGGATAGATATTTGGAGTTCATCAGGAAAATTAAAGCAAGTAATAAAAAGTAACAAAAAATTACGAAGCAAATACAAAATAAAATAACGGAAAATGGTCACATCACTTTATCAATAAATACACGATGTAGCTAAATGGTTACAAAGAGTAATTACTATTTTTTTTTGTAAGTTTTATTATTGGTATTAATAAAATACACCTTATTTTAACCCAAAATGAATTTTATGCAAGGAATAACACTTCAGATATTTAAAAATTTGTTTTTGGATATTACAATTTTTGGAAAAAACAAGTGTGTAAGAATTTAAACGAATAGAAACAGCAAAATCACTATATTTTTCTTTGATTGACAAAACCAGTTTAACAAAAATATTAGAAGAGTGTCTTTACAAAGGGGTCCCAATGCACGAAATTAAGTCATTGTATTCCAAAGGGTGATTTTTAATGCGGTTTGTTGCCAAATGGCTACACTATGCATTTAAGGGTTAAATACAAAAAAGTTTATTTTTACTAGAATCATATTTATTTTAACCCATACCCGACCAGTGATGTCATATAGTATCATGCGGTTACTGTGAAATTGTTTTGCCCACCTCAAACATAAACGTTTAACATATTTATTATAACCTTCCACCATATATGGTGAGGGTATATATCAGTTTGTCATTCCGTTTGTAACATGTCGAAATATAGGTTTAAGACCCCATAAAGTATATATATTCGTGATCCTTATGCAATTTTAAGTCGATTTAGCGATGTCCGTCTGTCTGTCTGTCTGTCTGTCTGTCTGTCTGTCTGTCTGTCTGTCTGTCTGTCCGTCTGTCTGTCTGTCTGTTGAAATGGCGATTACGACGCGAAGACGCAAGCGGGGGTGCCTATTTTTACTCAGATTATTGAACATCCTCCCGAGCAGTTTGGTATTTAAAATGAGCAAAATCGGTTAAGCGGTTCAAAAGTTATGAGTGAAAATGTGAAGGTACCTCTAAATTTTCCATACAAATTTGTACAATTTTTCTGTATCTACTTTTTTTCTGTTAAGTAAGTAAAAATGTTATTAAGTCTTCTTATTGTTTGATTACATTTATTGTCTTACATAGAGAATAATAACATTCTTAGAGCTATATGTGTGTTACTCTGATAACTAAGTTAACGTAAAAATGAACAATGTTAAAGTCGCTAACAGAGCAGACATCTGTAAATAACATTGCTAAAACTAAATAACAAAAGTTCGTTACATAAATTGACAAAACATATTCATATTACAGTTCATGCAAAATTTAGTATATACGTATATCATCTTCAGCCCTTATGGTGGAGGGTATTCAAAGATTCGGCACAGCCGAATTTAGCCCTTTTTTACTTGTTTTTTACCGGATTTGGATTCCGAATTTCCCATCAACCTTCTCTAGTTCAAATTCGATAAAACGGTTCTGGTCAGTATTGGCTACATAAATTTTAATTTGACTATGAGTTTACAGAAAAATTCTAAACGAGTGGTGTAAGCTTTCAGCATATATAAAAATTAATATTTTTTAAACTGTTTCTATAATAATATAACAAAATCTTATTTTGTAAAAAGTTTTCATGAGACTGTACCATGAGTTTTGTCCGTTAGCAAGTCAGTCTCACGAACTTACTTCCCCAGTAAAACCACACATTACCAAATAGTGGGTAAAGTAATGTATAGCCATAGGGGCCGATGGATTAGTTTACACCTTACTTCACTGATGAATTTTACAGGCGATGAGCCTCAAAGTAATGTATATACCCATTACATTAGAGGTGTTAATGTAAGGTGTTACTTATATGGTTACGACAAAAAATGTACGAAATTTTATTTGGTATCTATTTATATCAAAGAAAAGTAACAGTAAAATAAATTGTTAAAGAAGGCAAGTGTAGCTGTTTTATAAGTTTTGTGAGACATTTTAGTGCCAACTCTGAATAGAAACGAAATTAACCCTTAACGCGTTTTAAATTTTGAGTTATTTCTTGCGTCCAAACTGAATTTTGAGCTTTATTGTATTCAGACACTTATAGAGGAATTTTATGACATTTTAATCTGTTACATCCCCGTTTTAAGGGTATTTCCCCCTTTTCAAGAAATCGACAAAATAAGAGGGTTAAGATGTTCCACAAAAATGTCCCTCGTAATTTTTTACATAAATCTGCAAAAAAAAAACACCTTTTACACCTGAAATGCAAGGGTCACATGGGTTTTTATGCCTATTCACTATAAGAATGTGCGAAAGGGGGAAACTTTAAGCATTATTATTATAATTACCAAACAAGTTCAACAGTTTTAGTAGCTTTTTCCGTTATTTTTACAGACATATTTCTATGAGTGTAAACATATAACCTACAAGTCAAATACAGGGTGTTTTGCATAGAAAAACAAGTAAAAACAAATATTATTGATCAGTACGGAGTACGATTTGGTTTAAATTGCGGGAAATGGACAAAATTCCGGAAAAGCGTACGATCCTATATATATGGACAAAAAAAAGAAGGCGCCATGACTATGAAAAAAATCTAAAAGAAATTGCTAAAAACTTTAATTTTAGCAAATACCCGTATAGAGACTATGTGAAATGAAATCTTCTATATTTTAAAGTTTGTAAACGAATGAACATTTTATTGAAATTTTGAAACTTAAAAATAATACAAAATTCAAAGTCTATTTGATAAATTGTTTTTATAAAAATTATAATTTTGTTGAGTGGGGGCTGGTCGCTACATTACTCTCCTTCCAGTGGTGACGTTGAGCATAACGATAAATTTGGCAAAACAAGCTATTGTAGATATTCAAATAGTATAATTTGTTGATTTAAAAACTTAAAGCGTGTGCTTAGCAAAGTAAGACAATCAGGTCAATGTTGAATGGAGTTGTATCACAGTTATGGATAAGTTGAAAAAACTGCCAATAGTTGACGTGTCGTTGTAGCTCAAAAGCCTCCAATCCGACAAGATGTGTTGATTAATTTTAAAACAGAAGGTTGACGAACAAGGCTTTCAAAGAGTTTATCTTCCATTATGGCCGAAAGGCTTCTAAACCGTGAAAACTCCAGGAAACTTGTCCTAGATTAGTTTTGTTGATTAAAAATGATGTTGCACAACTTTACGAAATTCCCTCGTAGTTATATGAAATACAACATTGCTCCCATCAAGTACCACCTGTTAATAGACTACTGTCAAATTTTCATTTAACAGCTGTTCAAAACATACAACCTCGTGAATTTTTTTTTAAAATGGAAAAAAGTGAATTTCGAATTCTCAATAAACATTATTTTTTGCGAAAAAAAACCATCAATCAAACCATGGAAAAGCTTGATAAATACTATGAGGACTCTGCACCATCGATTTCAATGGTAAAAAAGTGGTGTAGTGACTTTCGTTATGGCCGGAAGATGCCGAACGTTCTGAACGCTCAGTTGAGGTCTCTACACCCAAAATAATTGAAAAAATCCGCGATATGGTGTTGGCCGATCGGAGATTGAACATGCAATATATTGTGGAAGACATAGGCATCCAACATGACTCAGTAATTTTAATTTTGAACGCTCACTGGGGTATGAGAAAGATTTCCGCAAGATGGCTGCCGCGTTTGCTCACAATCGACCACCAACGTAATCGTGTGACAGCTTAGCTTCCACGGCAAAAATCGATGAAGTAGACTACGAATTGCCACCTCATTCGCCTTATTCTCCGGATTTAGTTCCCAGTGACTATTTCCTATTTCCTATCATAAAGAAATGGCTCGGTGGAAAGAGATTTAGCTCCAACGATGAAATTATTGATCAAACAAATGCCTATTTTACGGACCTCGAAAAATCCTACTGCTAATTGCAAAGTAAATGACGGAACTTGCTCAAAATTTGGCAGTAGTCTATTAACAGGCTGTGCGGCCCGAAGGCCTCCAAGCCGAAAATATAAAGGGAAAATATCCATTACATTATTAAAAATGTTTTTTGCTGATTCGTTTTTTTTTTACTGAATTGTAATGACTTTTCTTGATGTAGCGTAAAATACTTTTAAAGTTTCTATATCTTGCAATTAGTGGTGTTTGAGTTAGTGTTTCGAATACTGTACCAAGAGATTATACGAATTCTGATAGCCCAGATTTGTTAAATATTTCGAAATATTAATGTGATTTTACACCGATTAAGATATGTTGTATTTACCCGTGTCGCGAAGTCCGAATACACGTTTCTCAGGAAAGCTTGCTGAACTCATCCTTAGATACTTTTTTGTAGGGCCTTTTGCTGATGGAATTTTAATATATTCCAAATCCTTTAGTGATTTTTATATACTCCACCATATATAGTGAGGGTATATATCAGTTTATCACTGCGTTTGTAACATGTCAAAAGATAGGTCTAAGATTCCATAAAGTATTATATGGGTCATTCCTTGTCAAACCGCACAGAAAACTGTCATTTTCGGATTTGTCATCTCCGATTTTAATGAAATTCGCCACAAATATTATAAATGGGTAGTGTTTATCAAATCATTAACCTTTCGACCCCAAACCCTTTCGATTTTCATAATATGACGTCATGAAAATTGGCAAAAACGTCAAAATATTGAAAATGTGTCCATACAAAGTCGCCCATAACTTCTTAGCCATACAACCCAAAATTTTTCTATTGGTACCATTTTAAAGGTGAAATTATTTTCAAAATGGCGTCCTAAAAGTTTTTTTGTATTAAAAGGTTAAAGGTAATTTTTTTAAGTTTAATTTTCAAAGACCCATATCTCAAAATCCAATTTTTTTAAAATTCTGAAAAAATATATGTTAAAATTTAGGGCCTCTCTAGATTTGTGGCAAAATTTCAAGGTGGAGACTCATTTGGTTCCTGAGTTATGAAGGAAAACGTGGTCGTAGGCAAATTTTCGTCGACGAGTTCATATGCAAAAGCTCACCCACAACAACAATATGTATACTAAACATTGTACACACATACACACTTATAGCAAGCAAAAGATTTTTTGTATAAAACCGTCAATAATAAGAATAATATAACGCTTATTTGTTGACCGATAAATTTTTATATATTATTATTTTTAAGCACATCAAATTTAGGTTTTAATTATGTAACAATTTTTGTTACATAAATTTGAAAATAATATTTTGATTTATATTCAAGGACATGATAAAACGTAAATAAAATATTCTATACATATATTTAAATAATGACGAAGTAATGTTACATACAAAAAAGTGAAACATTGTATAAAATCCCAGCAAAACCACACATTACCAAATAATGGGTAAAGTAATGTATAGCCAAAGGGGCCTATGGATTACTTTACACCTTACTTCATTGATGAATTTTACAAGCGATGAGCCTCAAAGTAATGTATATACCCATTACTTCAGAGGTGATAATGTAAGGCGTTACTTATATGGTTACGAGAATGGAAAAAGTAATGTGTCTAAAAATAGATTTTTAAAAAAGAGGAATTTTTATTAAAAAAAAATTATTACAAATATTTTATTTAAAACATTTGAAATTAAAAATAATGTGGTCAAGATGGGAACGAACCAGGGAAATCTGGTTACCAGCCAAGAACTCTACCCGCTGAGCTATCGACGCATAAAGTATTTCATTGCTTTCAACTTAAATGAATTGTTGCGCTTCGTTTTTTCGCTAGTGTTATCAAAACAAACATACATTACCCTTTTGCTTACAAAAAAACACAAAGTTATGTATCTCAAAATATTCCAGGTAATAAGTATTCAAGCTTAAGGTCTAAGACCTTAAGCTTGAATACTTATTACCTGGAATTTGTATTAAAAAGGTCGAAGGAATTGAACTGAATAATTAAGTATCTTAAAATAGATTTTCAAAAATATTTAAATTATTACTTTACATTTATAAAACATATATTACGTAATTAATAATGAGTAACTTATTATTTTATTCTTGCAAATAATGAATAAGGTAACAAGCTATTATTACAAGGTAACGCATGAGAATATCGCACCCATTACCAACGTTATGCTGGGATGTTAATATTCTGCATTCTGTTAACACAAAATTCATATAAAACATATTTTTATTATAAATATTTTTATACCCTCCACCATATATGTATGTATGGTGAGGGTATATATCAGTTTGTAATTCCGTTTCTAACATATCGAAATATAGGTCTAAGACCCCATAAAATATATATATCTGTGATCCTTATGGGTCGATTTAGCGATGTCCGCCTATCTGTTTTTTGAAATTGCGATCACGGCGCTAAGACGCAAGCGGGGGTGCCTATCCTCCCGAGCAGTTTGGTATTGAAAATGAGCAAAATCGGTTCAGCTGATAAAAAGTTATGAGTGAAAATGTGAAGATACTTCTAAATTTTCTATGTAAATTGGTGTATTTTAATACAATTTCATAGTAGCGACTGGTACAAAATATATTATCTCATATTTTTTTCACCAGTTGCTTAGAATTAAACAATATTTTGTATTCACTTCAAATATTTTTCACCTCAAAAAATTTTTTCTCACCTCAAAATTTTTTTTCACCCAAAAAAAATTTTTTCACCACTAAAATTTTTTCTCACCTCAAAAAATTTTTTTTTCACTTTAATATTTTTTTTACCCAAAAAAATTTTTTTCACCTCAAAAAATTTTTTTTCACCTTAAAATTTTTTTTCTACCAAAAAATTTCTTTTTGCATCCAAAAAGTTTTCCACCTCAAAAAAATGTTTACACCTCCATAATTTTTTTACATTATTTGTATCAAAAAAAGTAGATATTGGTGGAGGGTATTTAAAGATTCGTCACAGCCGAATTTAAGCCTTTTTTTTACTTGTTTTTATTCATATGTTTTCCTAATATTATTCTTTGTGAAATATAGTAATCATAAAAAGTATTACATTTCATTTTGTTTGTTTACAATAGCTTGATACAAACATACATACTGTGTGTATATGAATAGTGGAATGTATAAAATTAAAAGCTAAAAGATACTAGCATTAGTATACCTATCCACTGCTACTGAATGGTAGATAAATATAAAATGTAAAATATATTTTATGAAAGGAATACAAAATGATTACAATTTATTACGCTGCTGAATGTTGCAAAATATACTTTTGTATTTATGTTTGCAACATTGAAAATTGTTTGTAATTCTTTCAACATACATATATGATGTGATTTTATGTTTCTATCACTGACAACTGAACTGACTGAACTAAATATTGAATGCTGAATGAAAAAAATGCAATTATTTAAATTAATTTCAAGGTTCTATTAGTCATAACACACAACATTCTAAATAGGATTTTAAAATTTATTGTATTACAATATCAGGGGTTTCCACTAACCTTCACTTAACAGAGACATTTTTACTGGCCTTAAGACATTTTTACTGGCTGACGGACCCCCAAATTTCAAATTTTTTTTTTTATTTAAATAAAAACATTTAAGTTCAAAGATTTTCAGAAAAACTAGTAGTACAACATATATAATTGTTTAATTTTAAGAATTTAAGAGATTTATTAGTTAGCATTTTTGGAAGAATCCTTCAATTAAATTACACTCGAAAAACTTAAAAACTCTAGGATTTTGAGGGGTTTTCTATAAAAAGCAATATTTGATATTTTTATATAAAAGAAATAAAAAAATTTTTGTGTATTTAATTAAACAAAAAGAAAACAAAACTACCCTTATTACCTTCTTATTTTTAAAGAATTTTTTTGAACTCTTCCTGGAACCCTTTGGATGCAGCTACAAATCCCCCATTTGATAACTGTTGCACTGTATACAGTAGCGGCTCTAGCCCAAGTCTAAGAGATGTGGAGGGGTTGAGATTTGAGAATGTTTTCTGGTTTGGTTTTTATTTTCAAAATTTTTATTTAAAAATCAAAAATAGACACTAGGTTATAAAAAAAAAAAATGTTAATACACTGAGAAAATTATCTTAACTTTATTAATGAATTTCTTCATAGATTCAAGGAAAATTGTTACTGGAATTTGTTTCTTGAAACTTGCAATAAAATCTATAAATCTATAAAATCGGTTTCATTAAAATAGGCTTCATTGAATTAATGAAACCTATTAAAAATATTCATAAGCTTATTTAGTTTCAATAAAATTTTTCACTGGAAGTTGTTCTTTAAAACTTGCTATAGAATCTAAGAAATATGCTTCATTGAAGCCAATGTTTATGGAAAGCTTCATTAGCCAATGTACTCTTTTAAACAGTTTCATAAAAATGAATTGGAATAAAGATAAAAGTATTAAAAATAATTTAAATAATTTATGCAAAAAATTTCATTAAAGTAAATATTAATTTAAAAAAAAAATGTTAATATTTTGTAGCAAAAATAAGAAATGGATTTTAAATTTCGTCCCTAAATTTTATATTTTTTTCAGTTAATATTGAAACCCATGTGTTTGTTTTTCCGTTTCCTTTTTGCGAAGGCAAGTAAAAACATCAAACCGAGTTTTTGTTGTATAGAGAGCTTTTATCCAATACCTACTAAGAAGCAAAAGAAATTTTTTCAGGAGACACAAAAAAAAAAAACGGATTTATATGAAACGAATTTAAATATGAAATAATCTATTTCCTACAGTATTTATTAAATAGCAGTAGTCCTATGTATAAAAATATTATATTTTACGTTATTCGCTATGGTTGATAGAGGGTATTGCTATTAAAAAATTCATATATCTTTTGGCTGATAGAGGGCATTGCAGAATTAAACAATTTTGTATATAAACTGCATTTTGCTCAACATTTTCTTTTACGTTTTTTCAAAATATACCAACTAAATAAAAAAGCAATTGAAAAGAAACAAGATAATTGCATCTATACATTGCTACATATTTTCCTATTAATTTGACTTCATCTAAGCTACATATATTATCATAAAAGTTATAATGTTCTGGTGCTTCAGATCATGTAGATTTTGTTCCTTTACTAGGCTGAATTGGAAGTATGTAAGGATTTTGGTTTAATTTAATCTAAATAGCGAAATTTGAATAGATGCATTAAAAATGCATGCAATATTTATTTTATATAGCAGTAAATTTTCGATTTTGCTATTTCTTTAAGAATCCAGAAAAATGACCTTGATAACTTATGACAGTTATATAAGCAGTTTTAGGCAACAAATTCTTTAAATATATATGTAGTAATAATACATTTTTAATAAGCCGATAATCTTAATGTGGTTG
This sequence comes from Eustalomyia histrio, assembly GCA_949748255.1. NCBI lineage: Eukaryota > Metazoa > Arthropoda > Insecta > Diptera > Anthomyiidae > Eustalomyia > Eustalomyia histrio. Next base: position 31,345,798 of record OX456524.1, on the reverse strand, counting down.
ATAGAGGGTATTGCATTCAAAAATAAATCTTATGTTTGATAGAGAAATAATAAATATTAAAGAAAGCTACTATTGTAAAATTGATTTTTTTTCTGTGTGAAATTTTTTGTTAGATATGTAACTGGCGTCAGCGAAAAGTTTTCCATCAAATATTTATTTTCCAGAAATTAGTCCATAGAAGGTATTGGCTAAAAGGCCTCGTATTGTTTTAATTTTAACACTTTTTCGAACAATTGCAAAAGTTTTTGAATTGTTGTTCTGTTCATATTTTTTTTTTTTATTAAAAAAGGAAATAAAAATTCTAAGGAAAATGTGTTTTTTTTTTTTAATAAAACATCTTTCTTCTTTTACATAAAGTCAAATGACTTTAGCTAATAATACCTTTTATGCTCAATTTAGGGATATCATCATTTTTGAAAATGTATTATTTGGTTAAAGAGCTAACTATATTATACTTTTGCTAACTTAAGCTACTGTCAAAAATTAACGAAAAGGCGGCTAAATATGTATATTTTAGGCTCTATTACCTACAGAACAAAAACAGTTGCATATATTGCAAATCTAACTTTCAATTCTACCGCAATATTTTATTTTTTGAGCATTTTTTACCCTACCCTTTTTAAATAAATAAAAGAAGAAATATCGAACTGGGAAAAAAAGCTTCAAAAATTGTCGAATTATTTTAACCATTTAATAAGTTTTTTGATTTAAAAATGAGATTTGTTTTCATTAAAGTTTTCTTTTTTAATAAAAAAAAAAAAATTACAATAATTTGATTCGTTTTGACAACTATGAAAAATTATTTTAAAATAAAAAAAACCAAATTGATAAGTCTTATATATATGGAATTTTTTAAGCTTTATTCGTTTTTAACAGCTCACGATATAAAGATATTTGTATACCATTTTCCTTAGCTCAAAATTTTTTTTGATTGTGTGTCAAAATAATTGTTTAAAAAATTGGGTTTTCCGCCCTCTCTTCAGGATCCTATAAACCAGGATGAACAAACTAATAAATTTTTAGCCAGCCATGATGCCATGATGCCAAATGGTGCGACTACAAAAAAATTCTTAGTCGAGACCACGAAACTCTTTGCCGATTTACAGAAACACTAAGCCCTTGCTAGAGGCTAAGTTTCTCTGTAAATCCGCTAAGAATTTCGTGGTCTCGACTAAGAATTTTTTTGTAGTCGCACCATTTGCCATCATGGGTGGCTAAAAATTTTGTAGTTTGTTCATCCTGGTTTATAGGGTCCTTGGTCTTTCTGCACGCAGAGAAAAAACATGGTTGCAATATGATCACTGCTACTATATTGTGCTTGCTGCAATCGGGTATGGTTGTCACAACCAAGTTATTGGTTTTCTAGCCATCAACATGGTCGCTACCATCATTATTTAGTAAATATTTTACTATTTTATGATTGTGCCAATCTTCTATTTATATCATGATTGGCTGTAACCATACTGTGGTAACAAAAATTCTGACTATGAAAAATAAAGATAATTATGCAACGATAAAATGCTGGCAACAATCAATAAATAATTATACAATCAAAAGAAAAGAAAATTTTTTAAAGTCTATGATTTTTTCCTTAACATTTTTTCTTCAAAAAATCCTTAATATTAATTTTTTTTAGAAAAAACATTTCTAAAGGAAATATTCTTAAATTTAAAGAGTTTTTTCATAGTTTCTAAGAACTTTTTCTTTAAGAAATTTAGATTATATGAATCATATAATGATAATCCAGAAATCATATTATAGTTATGAGGGACCATTATATGAAAACATTTTGAGCATACTATGATTACGTGCGATCATATAATGATAAATTCATTATAACTTGTTTATTTAGATCCTTAATATGGTAATTTTTGAATCATAATACAACTAACTGTAGGGACCATATTATGGTAAAAATATGGTTATTTTATTATCATAATATGATAACCATAATATAGTACGATTAAACTGTAATTCGGTTTCTTTTTGAAAAATCGTTTTGTAGGTACAACAAAATATTGGTTATAATTTTGAAAATATGTACTTGGAATTCCGTTCTAAAATTTTAGTATGATACTGTTGTTTAAGTTCAAAACATAAAATTTTAGGATATTATTGACAAGTAACATGATATGCAAATATACTCTTTGTACCATTTTAATTTCTGTAGTTAGTATGTGTTTGCCTTTACATTCATATGTACATATGTAGCATATAAGTCATTGAAAAAAAAATCGTTTTTATTATTAAAATGAAATTAATTGGAAAACTATTATGTACCAATAAATTGGAAAAGGCAACCACATTTAATTATTTTGTTTATCTCACGGTAGTTCATTAATTTATTATATTATTTATTTTTTCATTGTAACAATAATATGTTATTTGTTGTGGGATCAAATAAAAAGGTTGTTTTTAAAATTCACTTTAATTGTTATTATTTAGTTATCAAGAACGTGTAATATGTGTTTTTTTAATTAAATGAATACTATGAATTCTATTTTTTACTGTTTTTAAAATTTTGCAATGAATTTTTAAAATTTGCAATTTTTTGTTTAATTAATAAGTGTACAATAACAAATTTAGAGGTGCGATTTTCATGACTTTTAAAATATCAACTTTATACTTTAATAAAAGTCACGTATGCCATTTTGTATTTTCTGACACGGTCTATGCTTGTTTAGGTCAGTGGTCGGCAGAAAGAGAGAATATGAATGTATTGGTATTTTACACCATAAGAATTTTGTTATCATTCTAGATAAATGAAGGAATAAATTAATAAATGAATTAATTGATAAATGAATATCCGTATTTATTGAATATAAATAGTTCATGTTTTCTGTATTATAAAAAATAAAAATAATTCATAATAATAATAATTTTTTGATCGCTTACAAGGCACTCTGCCTCATTTAATATATTTAGAAAAAATTTTAAAAATTCTTCACACATTTTTAATTTAAAATGTAAACGAAAAATAAAACAAATACCTACATTAAAAAACAAACCTATAAAAAAAAAAAATTAAAGTGTACTTAATTCCTTCAACAAAGCGTCTTATACTTTCTCTGTTGAAAGTTAGCGTACTACCAAAAAGTATATAATTTTCTATAGAGTATTTTTCCCGCTCTACCAGAAATTCAACATTGTACAGAGTTCAGCGGCAACATTTTTAAATGAGAGGGCAACATTTTCAAAGTTGCTAAAGTGTTTAAAAACATTAAATTTGGTGTATGCAGTGCTGCCACATAAACAGTGTAATTTTGTATCCCAGTTTTTGGGATTCTTAACTGTTTACCAGTTTTTTCATGAAAACAATTTTTTTTCAAATTATTGCATTTTTTGTAGGTTTTTACTTATATGTTTCAACAATTAATAGCATATTTATTCTCTTTATTATATATTTTTACCATAGAAATGGGAAATAATGGATTTGAATAGACATAGTTGGTCAATGTGTGTGTACACACTTTAATACTTTTCATGTCACAATGTTATGTTTGAATTCGTAACTATTTTTTAACACAATTGCAAATTTTTGTTGTATTTTTTTACTTTATAAGACATGTCTAATTTTAGTAAAAATAAATAGTTTATTGAACAAATATTATATTTTTATATGAAAAATCTGAAAAAATACATGAATAAAATAAAAAAAACATTTTTTTTATGAAATAATCTGAAAAATCTCTAGCATCCCAAAAAATGGCAAAAAAAATTGGTTATATGGCAGCACCGCTAAACACAACTAAAAGTTGCCGACCAAAACTCACCTTTGTTGCCGCCAAACTATGTTCGCGTTCTAAGAGAGTACTAAAAAGTTCGTGAGAGACAAACATACTCTATAAAAAATTATATACTTTTTGGTACTACTGAATAAAATAATTGTATTTTTTGTGCTCTTAGCTGTGAGATTTGTTGACACTTGAGTAGTGTACGTGTAAATTGCCGATTGTGATCGGCCCCTGAGTGCTATGAGTGCCGATCGCTGGTTTAGGTATTTAAAAGCTAAAAAAAAACTCTGGTACGTATGAGTGTTGTGTAGTACCCTCAAGAAATTAATATAAAGTATACGCTACATATATGAATTCTAATTTACTTATGCCTGGTTTTCATCACACCATGACGATGCCGCTCACGTAGTAAAAAACGTTCTCTTGGTTTTAAATGGGCAAATTACAAAGGTTCAGCATCTTTTCAAATTGTTTTTTTTGCGATTCCAATTGAATTTCTTTGCAAATCCAATTAGTTTTTTGCAGATTTCCCAATTGGATTTGAAAAAAAGGTTTAAAAACAGGGAAATTTACTCAAATTTTTGCAGAAATCAGGGAAATTTGCTCAATTTTCCCCTGTTTTCTCAAAGTTTCCGAACCTTTGTATTCTGTATAAAATTTTATTTGGCCGCTGACGGCGTTGCAATCTCTATACTTATTATTCCTCTATGGTTTTCATTATGTCATATGAACTGACAACAAAAACTGACTCAAATGAATTCTCGTCATTTTGTGTCATGTGCGTTTTCATTACATCTTAAAAACTGACAATAAGTCGATAAAGCAGAGCGTGTCAAAGACTTATGTCAAATTTTGGTGTCAGTTGACTGGCACGCCGTTTTCATTACAAAGTTCAAATATGATGAGGCGAGCGAACAGCTGATTAGAAAATATTAATTTGTGTTCAATAAAAAGTGGAAAAAATTTAAAAATGATAAAAAAAAACAAATGGCTATAGCTAGTGCGGCGTTTTGTGCTATTACATTACCATTTATTTCTTTATTTAAAAGATTTCCATTGCAATTAATTTTTCCAGCAAAAAAAAAGAGAAAAAAATAACAGCTTTGCGATCGTCAAATAAAAAAAAATGTACAACTTGTTGTCAATTTTATTTTAGATAAAAAATGCTGCCATATCTGTTGACAAACTGAAATTATACGTTTTCACTTGTCTGTCTATTTAGACGGCAGTTCGTGTGCATAATTGACTGCAAACTCAGATGACACCATATGACAACCCGTTTTCATACAATTGCCAATAATTTGGACAAACTGACATTAAAAATGACATAGTGAAAACCATGCATTACATTTAAACCAGGGACTGAAACCCTGAAAAAATGGGTTCAGGTTCGGGTTCGCGTTAATCAAATTAAAAATTTCAGTTTTGGTTCAGGGTTCGGGTTCAAAATTTAGAAAAAGTATGAATGTTTTATTAATAGGATTTTTTTTTTTTTATTTTTTAAAGAAATTTTTGTTTAATTTTATAATTAATATATTTTTCAAGTTTTCTTTTTTCAAATTTGTTATTTGATTTAGAAAATCGTTCCTTTTTCTGAAGAACAATATTTTGATTCTCTCAAAAATTTCTTTTCCTTTTCCATTTGCAAATTTTTGAAAATTAAAATTTTTTTTTTTAAAAATATGTTTTAAGCATTTTTAATATCTTCGGGACTTAGCATTAACTTAAATCTGCTATACAAATATAATGCTGCAATCAAAAGTGGATTAATAATAAAAATAACTGCTCTAATTTAAAACTAAGCCAGACTCTATATAAATCACCTAAAGTCATTTGTTCTTCTTGTAGTTTCAAAGTTAATTTTTTAACAGGTGCAAAAACTTCTACGTATTCCAAATATTATCTTTAATACTTAATGCAGCATCTAGTAATTCCGAACAAAAACTTTTTTATTTCAATAAGGCTTGAACCATGTCATAACTGGAATTCTATCTACTTTGGCTGGTTAAAGAAGAAATTTTTGGTATTCGCAATTTTTTGCAAATAGCTCTGAATTGATTAAGTATTTGTCAAGCACTGCAAACTGAATGCAATAACTGTAATTTTTTTTTTATGATTTTTCTATCAAACTTTCTCACGCCATGAAAAGCAAGAATATTTTTTTATATTTTTGAACCCGAACCTGGTTAAATTTTTGGGTTCAGCGGGTTCGGGTTCAAGGTTTTTAGAAACAGCGAACCTGAACACGTTTGGGTTTGGGTTCGGTTTCACTCACTGATTTAAAAAAATAATATTTTTGACAAACTTTACTTGCCAAATTTAATACACATTTTAAATCAAAAAGTCTTACACCCAATGGAAAAAAAAGAAAAACGCCAATTAAAAAAAAAAAATTAACATTTAACAAATCTATTAATTTAAATTAAGCTTAAGATCTTTTTTTTTTTATATATAAAAATTAATTTTAAATATCTATTTATCCCAATATTTCGTCACCACATTGGGTAACTTCTTTAGGGGAAATTTGTTTGAAGAAATCACCCAATTTGGTGACGAAATATTGGGATAAATAAATATTTATAATTAATTATTATAAATACAAAAAAAAAAGATCTTAAGCTCAATTTAAAAAAATAAACTAATCAAGAAGATCGAAGAAAACGAACAGAACTTCCATTGAATAAATCTCTAAACATAAAAAAACCCAAAACTCGAATTAAGTAAATAATCCGTTATTATTGATCTTATTTCTAGATATGGGCGATATTCCACACGAAAGCCCTTTAAACTTTGCGATGCTCAGTTTTCGAGATAACAGCAATCTCAAAATCTAATCCACTTGGGACCATTTTGTTAGGTTGGGTTGAAAAGAGAAACGGCCATTCGCCATTCATGATCATACAAAAATGGACGAAATACATGTTGTACGCTCTGCAATAACTACGTCTTAATAAATATTCCGGTTTATCAGAAGAATTCAGTATCCCTCAAGAATCCCTTCAGTTGTGCCAAATCAAGCCCGCAAGCACTCTAATGACAGTAAAAAGTGCTTTTTTAACTACAACATTTGTAAAACAAAAAGTTCTGATACATTTGTTAAAGTTAGAGTTTTTTTTTGTACAACTAATTTGTTAATATTTAATCTTGTTTAAAGTTTTTGAAATTTATTTGCCAAACAATTTGGTTTTCATATCGAAAATATGTTGTCGATATTGTTGTTGTTTAAAATAAAAATTATTCAATGTTAAACAAAACAACAGCAACAGCAACAACAACAAGAAAACACCATGAATGCTGTGCATTTATTTTGATATTCCAATCACGTTAAGCGGCCCATATGTTCAGACATTGGTTTAATACATAACCAGTAACGTACGTATGAACGTAAAGTTCTCTTTTCCGTTTCCGTTTTTATACATTTTTATTTTTAACTTTTTTTTTTTTTAATTTTTTTTATGCTCAACAATAAATTTGTATGGTTTTCTGTTTCAAATTTTATATTAAAAAACCAAAAAAAAAAAAATAGAAAATACAAAAAGAGCATGTAACTTTACCATTGTTGCCACAGTCGTTACCACACTTTGTTTTTTGTTTTGTCTCTATGAAATAAAAATACATGTGTTCATATGTAGCAGTCGCCGCCGTTTAATTTCATTTATTATTTTTTTTTTTCTGAACATTCATCAGGAAATTTAAAGCAGACAATACAACCATGCTTAAGGGTTCCGTTCAAGAGTTATACATATACACTCATACCATCAAAGAATAACAAAAAAAAAAAATAACTGATTTTGTATGTTATTACTTCAAGCACTGTGGTTAATTTAACAGGAAATACCGTAAAAGAATAAAGAAAAATAAATATTCTAAACGGATGACTGTAATTATATCAGTTGACACAAACATAATGGTTTTTAGATTTTCTTTTGTTATATTCATTATAACTCTAACGCCTAAGGGAGGTGTTTTAATAAGATCCTTCAGAAATTTGTGTATCCCTTGAAAAGAGATTTGTGCTAACAACCGAATTTGTTGGTAGCAGCAACTGTATTTATCGGTAGTGTACAAACAATACGCTTTTTACCCTTTCGGCCCCCGAACTGCCTGTGGGCACTCATACATTTTTAAGATCTAATTGTTATGACTTAAAAGTTGGTGGTTATTTTAATTATTGGAACTTATTAAAAAGTAAATTGAGTTCTTCTTTAAAATAGCAAATATATTTGCTATTTTAAAAATTTGCTTAACCATAAATGTTATGTATCACATTTCTAACTTACACTCACCAACAAAAGTTTGTAATAACAACTGAAAATTTTGTTGCTAATTTGAGCCCAGCGGTATTTTTTTTGCTAATCTTGGCAACACATGTCAGCTGACGTGTAGTATAGGGTTTTCCAATAGGTACTTGACAACTTTGAATGTAATTTGTGAATGCACTGTTACTATCCTTTTTTATACACTTCACCACAGGTGGAAGGGTATATATAAGTTTGTCATTCCGTTTGTAATTTCTACAAAATTGATCTTAGACCCTATAAAGTATATATATTCTTATAAAGAGCGAAGTTGATATAACAATGTCCGTCTGTCCGTCTGTGTGTTGAAATGGGTTTTCCGAAGACCCCAGACATGATGAGGACTTGATTGTTATATATATTTCTGTTACATGTGATCCATTTCTGTTTGCTATTGAAAATCCAGATCGCCAGATCGGTTGATAAATAGCTGAGATATTAGCAAAAAAACACGACTACCTCTAATTTTTTCCGTAAAATCCCTTTGTTTTCATATGTATGTTGAATATTACGCATAATAAACACATCCATTTGTTGAAATTCTTTTCTTTCACCTCTTTACCTTTTATACACAAACAACTAACCCATACAAAGATTTGTCATTTAAATAAAAACCAAACAAATCTCTATTAAACGAAAACTGTTTATTTAATTCTATTAACGATGATTCCACATGACCTTAATAGCTCAGTTGTCTAAACGCTATGTCACAAATACTTTTTTTCTCTTACGCGCGTGTTTGATTCCCCGTCTATCCAACTTTCTTTTTTGTACAATTTTTTTATATTTTCTTAAGACTTTTTTTTTTGTTTTTTTAACATTAAATAATTAATTTAAATAAAATTTTAAATTTATAATTAAATAATTCATAAATAGGCTAAAAACATCAAAATTTTTGTAAAAACCCTCTGATACAAACAAAATACAAACGGTTTTATTTCTATTTTTTGCTCCAATTTAAAATAATTTATAAACAGATTTTTAAACCATATTATTTCTCATATATTTTTTTATTTCTCATATAATATTTTATTTCTCTTATATTATTTTAGAGCTGTAATATGACCTATGGATACGTCTTATATAGCAAAAGATCGAAAATCTTTAGTATAAATATCGGTTCAGATATAAAAAAAGTTATGCCCAAAACATACATTTTTTATAAATACCTATTTTCTGGAACCAAAAATCTTCCCGGGTCCAAGTTTTATCACCAAACTAAATGGTTAATTTCCTCTTAAAGGCGTCCGTATATAAATCTGTCCATTCCATATATGTCCATATATAAACTTCAGTTTTTTTCCCAACCATACCCTTCACGTATATAAGATTCGGCATAGCCGAATTTAGCCGATCTTACTTGTTTTTCTCTAAACTCAACATTTTCATCATGGTAACTTTACACGAACGAACAACGTATATAAATTATAAAAATGTACTACCGAAATTCGGAGTCGGTGACAGCAACTTTAACTCCAATTATCGGTCATTATTCTCGTGCTAGTAGACATGCAATAACAAGTTAAGTGCAAAAATTTGAGTCTACATATTCACTGTGTGATGCTGCCGTGCCAGTGAGACAACGGGTTGGTCAAAGTGACGAAAATATCGCTGACGCGGCTTTCTCAAGAGCTGGGCATTGCCAAGACCACTTTATGGCAAATTTTGCGTATAGATCTTGGTTTACACCCATACAAGATCAAGCTGAGTCAAGAATTGAAGCTAATGGACCATTTGACGCAACGTACGTTCTCCGATTGGACTCTGAAGAAGATGCGGCAAAGTGATAAATTTCATCGCCATATCATCTTCAGTGACGAAGCTCATTTTTGGCTCGATGGGTTCGTCCATAAGCAAAACATTCGTTATTGGTTTGATGAAAATCTACATGTGCTTCATGAATCACCACTTCATCCACAAAAAATAACTGTTTGGTGTGGTTTACATGCCGGCGGCGTCATTGGGCCATATATTTTCGTCGACAATAACGAGCGCCACGTTACTGTGAATGGGGATCGTTATCGCGTCATGATTATAGATTATTTTTGGCCCGAATTGAAAAAAATGGACTGGACGTCTTGTGGTTTCAACAGAACGGTGCCACAAGTCACACAGTACACGTTACAATCGATTTATCGAAGAGTAAGTTTGGTGAGCGTGTTATCTCAAGAAATAAACCAGTCAATTGGCCGCTTCGTCCGTGCGATTTAACGCCTCTAGACTTTTTTCTTTGGAGCTATGTCAAATCATTGGTATATACCAACAAACCGACGATGTTGGAAGAACTCAGAGCCAACATTAAACGCGAAATAGCGGCTGTTACAGCCGAAATGTGTGACCGAGTCAATGGGTCCAACGAATCGACCCGCGGTGGCCATATGAACGAAGTCAAGTTCCATTAATAAATGTTTTGATTGTATTTCGAGTCGATTATAAAATTTTGGAAATATCTCAAATGGTTTGCGTTTTATTTAAAAAAATTTTCAAGTCCTTAATGGAAAACCCTATATATCTAAAGTTCAAGTTCTGTGGATAATTTTTTTTTCATTGTAAATATAAACTTAAGTGCAAAAACTACTAGTTAAATCCATATTAAATATTTCATGGAAAAAGTTTTGTAAAAAACAAAATTAATATAAAGTAGTTACTGCTCGTATATTCAAAAATTGTTTGTTATCTAATTGTTTGTTAAATTGTTAACTTGATTAATTTTAAATTTAGTAAACAATAGTTTTTTTTTTGTATAAACCCAGGTCATGGATGTAAGATAATCGAAAAACATGTATGTCGGCCATTTAAAGAAAGATCGGCCAACAAAAAAAAAAAAAACCCTTTTGATGACCTTGAGTCTTTCGTTTTTATTTTATTCCAAGAAGCCAAAGAAAGTGTGAGTGTTTAAATTGGTTAGATTTTAGAAAAAACTTTTTTTAAAAATTTAAAAAAAATACGAACATTGAAACTAACACAGTTTTTGAACATTTTTCAAAAAACAGAAAATCTCAGGTGAAACAGTAAGTTTTTCAAATTCGAAATTCGAGTTTTTTCTTTAAGTGGCTCTAAAGAGTTTTGGCCTTTAAAATATAATTCAATTCGGAAGATGGAAGGTCAGATTTCGTTCCAATCTATCATAGAGCGTCCGATATATTAAATGTCTATAAAGTTTGTGCTTTGTGTTTGGTTTATAATAACATTCTAGTTATCTGAAGTTTTTCTTTTAAGTGGAACATAACTTTATTATTGTAAAAGATACACTCAAAAATTTTAATCAATAGTTGCTGTTTTTAGCTCATTTGACAGTTGTTTTCTATGGAGATATATCAAACAACTACTATTATCACAGCTATTTAAAAAAAAAAAAACAACTAACTAAAGTTAAGTGTTTCGTAATAATTGTTTAAATCAGCTATTTTTTGTATCATAATAAGCAATTAAAAGTATTTGTACAATTAATATAAGTTAAATAAATAAATTAAGTTAATTTTTGAAAGTTGAAACAATTTTGTCGAGGTTTTGAAAATGTCTATGTAGTTTATACCATTCAAAATATTTTTGCTGTAACTGACTGTAGTTTAGTTATATGATTAAATTGTTAAAATTTTAAATATTTTTTAAATTTATTTAAAAAATTAATTTAAAAAAAATACAGATTTTTTGTTACGGTTAATATTTTTATTTAAAAAATTTTGGTTTAAAAAAATGTTTTTATTTTTTTTAAATTAATTGGTTGATAGTAAAAAAAAAAATAATTTTTTTGTCATTTAAAAAAAATAAATTTCTTCAGATCAGAGGGTCAATTCTCGTTCTGTGATAATGTGAAGTGAAAAAAACTTTTCATTTTCGTTTTCATAAGCACTTTTCACTCAAACTTTTCCCAAATACATAATTTGCGATTCTCGTTATGTATTATGAAAAAATGTTTCATTCGCACTGTACCCATGAAAATTTTGTAACTGTGTTATCCAAAATGTAAAACAAGTGTCAAAACAGAGAAAAAACGTAAACAAAAGTGAATTAAGTTCGTAAAATTTATTTTAAATAATTATATAAAAATATCAGGATTAATTGTATTATTGGATATTACTCAAAGAATTCCGGATGAACAAAGGTAAGACAATGATGTTACAAGCATTTCATTGCAGTAAATAATTTAATAATTTATAGGGAATTTTTTGAGAGTGCTGAGATGTATACTTTGTGATGACCACAATCCATTCGAGATGACAACCGACAAGCACTTCATGGATTTATATCGGCTTACTTCAAGTGAACTATATTTGGTGCGCGTATCAAGTCTAATATTACTCAAAGAAAAAAAATTTCATAAAGAATATAAATAAACTATAAATAAATATGCCATACTTTTGCCATTTTTCACTGTCCTTTTAGGCCCCACTAAAACTGTTAAGGCTCGCCGCTAATTCGTTACACTTTTTCGTCTCTAAATTTGGCACCATCTGCAGTTACAAATCTGTAAATATGGGATTAATAAAAGTGTGATTATGGTTATTAAAGCTACTTACTTATCGTTTGCAATGTCCACATGCTGTTCTTAATAATTAATTAAATACTCCTTTTGGCTTTCGCTGGCAGGCTTTCCTCTTACAATCTTCTCCATGTTTAGTTCACTTATAAATAGTCTGTGTAAACAATTTTTTCATATGAAAATATTTTGACAGTTGTTTGCACTGTTACACAAAACAAGAATCGCCAGTGCTGTGCAATAGTGAAAAAAATCTTGTTTCGCTCCACTTTTTTTTCATATAAAAACGTTTTTATATTTCTTTGCATTTTTTCACAGAACGCGAATCAAAAGTACTATGAAAACGTGAAAAAACTTTTCATTTCACCGTTTCACAAAACGAGAATTGACCCTCAGATCAGATTTTGTAGGTAATTTTTTGACAGTTTAAAAAATGAAATAAAGGAAAAAATTATTACTTTTTACAAATTTTGTAATTAATCAGTTGGCAGTTAAAATAAATAAAAGCAATAGCAGTTGTTTTACGGGTTTGTGGTTAATTTGTTGACAATGAAAATAAATGAAAAATCACTTATTATTTACCAATATTGTACATTAATTCATTAACATTTAAAAATAAATGCAAAGCTGTTTTGACTGGTTTTTCAGTGATTTTTAATTTATTTTCAATTACAAATTTCACTTAATTTTAAACTACAAACTATTTTGCGTTACCAGAAGTTTCTTTTCATAAATTTGTTTTAAACTTTATTTTCCAATTTTAAAGTTGGATTTCTAGCGTAAATGTTTTTCCCCTATTTACCCCCTCCTCGTAAAGGTTTCCAAATTTTTCCATTTTAGTTGATGCTACTCTAAAGGAGTAATCAATGTTCCGAATTTCATCCTATTAGTTCCAGTGATTGTGGTCGA